>RJWM01022185.1:0-34163 GCA_004363535.1 Dasyprocta punctata | reverse complement strand
CATGCAAAAGCTGAGACGAGTTGCAGCTACTGGGTTGTGCCTCGTGACATCATTATCTGGTGCTGCTGCTCCTTTCCAGGCATGTGCATGTGCCCTACGTGTGCTGTGATCTGATGGTTAGTAGCTGGGGTGATGCCGGGGTGACTTGGCTTGCATGCTGACAGAGAGGGCTCTGTGTGGCCACGGTAGCATGTGTGCCATGGATTAGCCACCAAATAATGGGGTGAAAACAGTAAACAATGATTTCTTCTTGAAATATTCCCATTTTGTTTTAATAAATCCATACATGAATTATATTATCTAATAAGCACAATTTTTAACAGTTTTTGAATCAGGCTTTATGAAAATCCTTATTATTCTTGTTCAATTTTTCTACAGAAAGTATTGATATTTATTTACAGTTTTTATGTTGTCAGTACTCATGTTTGTTTCTAAGATGAATGACTATAATAGGCACAGATTTAAAATCATAGAACTGAAAACCATCATATATATGATCTAATCCCACCCTGTTATTTCACAAGTAAGGAAGCAGAAAAACAAAAGGAAAAAAATCACACAGCTGATTAGATGTAGGCAGCACTACACGGGAGAGGGACACAGGTACCCACTCCTCTCATCACATCCTGCGCATCTTCCCTTACCTGTCCATGGCAAGGATTGCTGGACCTAGATATGGTCCATGATGCATTCTCAGCGAAGTGCTCCAGGTGAACCATGATCTCTGAAACTCGAACTTTAGCTGAAACTTTTTGTCAGTTCTAGTCTAGTCTTTGTCTCCTGAATTTCAATCCACTATGTTCATACTGATCATATTGCAATTTCCACTACAGTGCAAGTGACGTAGACATGAACTCACAAACTTTTCACATAAATGAAATGATTTCTTTTATCTATAGTAGTCAATCATTCTACTTTTTCCAAAGCATAATTATTTCATTAGTAGTTTTTTTATTTTTTAGGTAGCAGTCATAAAGTTCAGAATTCTGCCTTATATATTTTATGCATGAATTGTTATATTTCAATAATTTTGTTCTTGAATTATTTTTGTGTTCTTAAATTATTTTTATAGTGAATCTCTTAAATAAGTGGATATTCTAAAACCTATATTCTAGGGCTGGGAGTTTGGCTCAGCGGCTTAAGTGCTTGTCTGGCAGGCACGAGGTTGTGAGTTCAATCCCTGGTGCCGCAAAAAAAAAAAATAATAATAATAATAAATAAATAAAACCTATATTCTGCAAGTAAAAGGCGTTTACATAATAGAAATATCGATGATGAAAATACAGATCCACAGAGTATAACAATATAAAAATGTTTTTGAACTGAGCATGTTCTTAATATATCATTTTCAAAATGCTTTGTATAATTTTAGATGCTTTCAGACTATGTTAACCAACACTAGCAAAAAAACCTGTAAGGTAACCAGAAAATGTAACAAACAAAACAGAATCCACCAAAAACAGGATATGAGGCCAAATTTTGCCCTTGGTTTCACAGGATACTTTCAGTAAAGCTTTCTCCACAATTAAAGGCAGAATTTCGATTGTGGTGGTTACTTCTGTATACAGCTTGAGGGGTGAAAGGGAGATGTTGAACTAATTCAGAGTTCCCCATGGTTCTTTGCTATGTTTCTGGTAGATTTTGTAAATAGATTGAATTAAATTCCAAGAAGAAAGACTACACAGAAATATGATCTTTATCCTCATTCCAACATTATAAGTCAGTTTCTCCATTTTTTTTTTTTCGGCACCAGGGATTGAACTCACAACCTAGCACCTGTCAGACAGGTGCTTAAGTCACTGAGCCAAACTCCCAGCCCTGGTTTTGTGAGGCAGGGTCGCACTGTGTAGCTCAGGCAGGCTTTGCGCTCACGTTGTAGCCCAAGCCAGCCTCGAACTCACAATGCTCCTCCTACCTCAGCCTCCCGAGTGCTGGGATTAAAGGTGTGTGCCACCATGCCTGGCTTCCATTTCTTATAATAAGAAATTATATTTAAAATGAGGAAAGTGGCTATTGAAATTTTCATGTGTGCACCACCCAGGGAGCAACGCTTGCTAACCAGGGTAACTGCTGTCTCCTAGTACAAAGCACAGATTATGATAATTCAGGTTTATTTGTGTATCGGCATATGCTGTACCATGTGTGCCTTATATACCATAATACTAATGGATTATAGAAACGATGGCTTTCTGAATGTGCTTCAGGGTCTTCCTTGGATTCAGTGCCTCTTGTTTTAATTTAGCTTAGTTATATCTGCTGTAACTGGGTTCCCAAGAATTTAAAGAACTCTGTGCTCCGTTTTCTGCCCTATACCTTAGAGCTGCTCCCTACTGGAGAAGTGTCGACAGCACACATAAAAGGGTTTTATCACTTTTCACTGCTTTTTTGATTTTGCTTTTTGTACCTTAAAGTGAATTCTTGTGGGGCTATACAAAATTAGAAATTCAAGGAAGGTTAACAATCATGCTTTCTAATCTGTTTTACAAATAGATAAATGGGTTTTTATCATGTCTTCTTAATTTTCCTTTTCTTGAAAGGATAAAAGGTACTTCTGTATTTTTCATATTTGGGCTCAGATTAGGGTTAACCCTAATTTCCATCGCTTTGCACTTCCTATTTAGACTTCTATTACTGATTGCTTTCTCTAACAATAGTTTTGTGATTTTGAATGTACAGCCTATATACTTAGTTTCAGTTATTAATCCTTTAAAAATTCACAAATTTAACTCTTTGCTTTAAGAAAACTAGCATCTTTCTAAAGACTTCCTTGATTTAAAGAAATTTTATTTGGGGACTATTAATTTCTATAATCATTTTCTCACAATTGAATTGATTGAAAATGTTACATGATAAGTTGTATTTTTTGCCTAAATCTGTAGAAGACTGATTGAAGTCCACCTGCTTTGCCATTTACATTAGCAGAAATACGATTTGTTGAATTACACACTAAACAATAGAATCCTTCAAACTTTATAGAGTGGCCCTAGTAATGGAACTTACCTTCACCCCACTATCTGTCTTTTGCCAGTACTACATTCTTAAGAGACAGATTCTGGATGTCCTAGTTCAGTCGAGAGACTGAATTAACAGTGGGGCCAGGGAGCCTGGTGTCTTAGCTCTCAATGTTTGCTTCCTGGAGACCATCACATGTGTGTTCGTCCTTCCCATCAAATAATGAGTAAACATGGCTTGAGCACCCACTCCCCAGTACTAGGCACCTGGGCATGGTGGCGTATACCTTTAATCCCAGCCCTTGGGAGGCTGAGGCAGGAGGATCCTTATGAGTTCAAGACTAGTCTGGGCTACAAAGTGAGTTCAAGGCCAGCCTGAACTGCATAGTGAGAACCTGTCTCAAAAAATAGGGCCAGGGATTTAGCTCAGTGGCCTAAGAGCCTGCCTGGCAGATGTGAAGTTGTGAGTTTGATCACCCATACCAAAAATAAATAAATAAATAAATAAATAAAAATACTAGATGTCTCAGTGTTGTGGCATTTACTACAGTGCAGCTTCTATGAGCCAGGATCCGGCTGCACTTGCTCTGGGGCTCCTTTCATCCATGGCCTCTTGTGAGGTGCTCAAAGTGTGAGGGCTCTGGGCTAAGCTGGGGAAGGGGCTTCTCGCAGGTAGAGCAGCTGGCAGCAGAGTGCGTTTTCTCGCATGCTGCTGCACTGAGCGACTCAGCTCCTGGATGACTGTTGGCCTTTGACTTCCCTGAGAATCCCTCTAACTTGACATCTCGTGTTGTCAAAGCACTTGAGCCAAAAGCCAGTGGAGAAAGTCAGCTAGCAAGGAAGGAGCTGTAATCTTAGTTAACTTCATCATGGAGAGTATCATTTTTTAACCTACTGGTTTTTCAACACATTACAGATTTTGTTGGTTAAAAATAAGTCTGAGTGTTGGGCATGGTAGCACATTCCTATAATACCAGCACTTGGGAGACTGAGGCAGGAGGATTCTTAGGAGTTTGAGGCCAGCCTGGGTTACACAGTGAGCTTAAGGCCAGCCTGCATAGAGAGATTCTGTCTTACGATGGCAAAAAAAAAAAAAAAAAAAAAAGGTGGGAGTTTCTGTCTACACTCAGAGTGAGAATAGAAGCAGGTGAGGATCCTGGGCATGTGACACCCAGTGCAGGCCCTGTGAGTGCTTCTTACCAACCATGCAGGCTCTGAGCTGAGGCAGATCGTGCGTCAGGCCCTGTGCTACATGCTCGGGGATTAAGCTGGAAGAAAAATGGCAGGACGAGGGAGAGAAGGAAGAGGAGGACAAGGAGCACGAGGAGGAGGAGGCAAGTGTCTTGCCATTGTCCTGACAAAACTTGTAGTCTAGCATATAGATTTCAAAGGCTTTAAAATTATACAGAAACAACTGACCAGACTATTTCCTCTGCTTAAAAACTTTCACTTATTTCATATTGTTATGCAATTAAAATGAAATTTCTTACCATGGCTGAGCAGAGCCTGTTCTGTCTGGCCTTCCCTATTCAGACTTTGATATTCTCATCTTGCACTTTAATTTTCTCCTATGATCTATTCGTTTTGGTTTCTGTCATATCCCAGGACATGGGTATGTCTGGAGACATTGTAAAGAAGTTTAAAATATGATGTCATTAAATTCCTCCCACTGAAACCTCAATCACCCAAAGAATGTCTACTTTTAAACAATATAATTTCATATTGTAACCTCTATAATTAACTGTCAAAATATCCTCTTTCATAATGAACTGCAGTGAATCGTTTTATAAGACTGTTAGTTGTGCATTGGTTGATTGCTGAAAAAAGCCCTTCAAAGATAAAGCTTTTGTTTTAAAGACGTAACTCTATTACACAAGAGAGTCCTTGGAATAATGTGGAATAGCTGAACGAGTCTGTGGAAGTTGTGTATACAACTTCATTGATTCAATGTTTAGGGATTTTTGTTTCATCTAATTTTTCCTATATCACATAATGTCTCCTTAGTGGGAAACAGAAGAAATCTCAGTTTTAGAAGCTTGTCTTCAGTAAGTATGTTTGGCTCATCTCTGAGTATTTAATTGTGTAATTGATCAGTATTCTGTGTTGTTTGTTAAAAAAATGCTTTTGGAGTCACAATCAAACTCAAAGTTACATATCCTGAATACAAAGTCCCTGATCTTTCTTGTATATGGAATTTACGCATTTTTCCCTAAGCCTTTGTCTTCACGTTAGAGTTCACTGAAATCAGTAAGAAATTCCTCTCTAGAACCCATCAAGCTATGACCACGACCTGGACTATGTGAGGTCTTTCCCTTAAGCATTCATTCCATTTTTCCTTGTTACTTTGATATGAAGAATCTAATCCAAGAATTGTGAATGCATGAAATAGCAAAAAGTTCTCTCCCCTCCCTCCCAATTTTCTTCCCCCTTTCCCCTTTTTAAATTCCCCCTCCATCATCTATTACAGAAGTAGTATTTGTTTCACACCTATGTTCAGGATAGAATGCATAAACTTTGAACAAAACCAGAAGCAAAACTGCAGCTTAGAGCATAAATTTTATAAAGGAGCTGGCAAATTATCCACACACTTGTAAGCCCTCCTCCCTTGTTCCTGTAAGTGGCTGTGTTGTAAGGGAGTATTTTATAGCTGTCTTCTGGGACAGGAGAAAGCAGCAAATGGAAGGAAGAGAAGAAGGGCTTCACAATTAGCCAGAGGATATAGGCTCTCTCAGCGTGAATTCCATAGGCAGCAATGTTTTCTGTCAAGTGAAAGGTGACTTAGAGTTGGATTTGGTTTCATGTTTTAGATCTCCAAGGGACTCTGACTCTGACTGATGTAATTTACCAATGATCGCTCTCTGGGGGAGCCAAACTGAGACCAGAGGAAAGAGGCACCCCTGGCTACCCCAGGGTGTTGAGACCGAGTTCTCTGGGGTGGCCTCAGTGCACACTGATTCACCCCAGCAGGTCATCCTGTTTTCATTTAGAGGTTAATCTGTTACAACATAACACCCAAAGAAAACCAGAGGAAACAGTAATGATATTTTTGAGAACCATCTTACCATACAATAAATCGAAAACAAAGAGACTGTTATATATTTGGGTATGCAAAGAGTCATATGAGATTACCTAAAGGAATAATTGTGAAACCTAGGCCAGAGGGTTACAGAATTAAAGGACCTTTACTTCACATAGATTTATGAAAAACCACCAAAGGAGTTACATTCAGGATTAACAATCTGTGTTATATAGGTTTCCATTTTTACAGTTAGGATTGATTCACATTAGTACATTCCACTTTTATGTGGTTTGTTCACTTATCCATTCAATTAATTCAATAAATGTTAAATGTTTATCATGTGGAATATTTGTGCTAGGGGCATGAATCACAGCATCCGCACGTGCGGCTGCAAGGAATTTATAGAACCTGGAGGCTGCGAGTCTCTAGCAGACTGGTTCCTCGCCTGAGGGCCTCCATCCCACGGAGGGGCAGAGGAAGATGAGGATGGGAAGGTTGAATGTTGTTTTGTAAGATACGGCTGAGTATAATTTCATTTTTTCCCCAAAATCATCCAGTTCCAGGTCTCTGTATTTGGCCCAGATACTTTCCTTTGCCCTCCAGATCCATTCAAGTGGCTTCCTTGAGCCGAGCACTCATTATCAGGATGCCCCAGCAGACCAGAAGGAGACCAGAACAAGACTGGGGTAACGCTTCTGCCCTAAAGGGTCCACTTGGGATGCTGGTGTCCTCCTGCTAAAGGTCCCGTGCTCCCTCTCTGAGCGCTGCGGTCCTCCTCTTCGCTGCCCTGGCTCCTCCCTGAGCGCTGGTGTGAGTGCCCTGCGGTTGCTAACTCCCAGGGACGCCTGTTCCCGCCGCCCCTGGTCTCTGCCCAGGCTTTCGGAAACAGTTCCAGTAGAGATACATGCTCCTAGAATTTCTCTATTTTGAACTTTGGGGACCTAATTATTTCTGTGTTCATTCAGTTACCTTATTGTTTTGCTAATTTGTTTTCTGCTGTATCCTGAACAGACCTAAGAAAATGCATGCAATTGTATGTATTTATATATTTTTGCTTTGATGTACAAAACTATCTCAGTCTAAATAAATATCTACACATCTGTCCATGAAAATAATATTCCATTCTAAAATGAATAGGCATTTTCTCACTTATTTTATATACAGCACATTATAATCATCTGTATAAACAAAGAAAAGTAGAAGTCAAAATGAGATGGATAAAATTATTCCTGTAATAGTAATTTATTTTTTGGTCTTTTGGCTATTTCTCGTTTTTGATTTATTTTCTTTCCCACTCTTCAAAACAGAAATGAAATAATGCTTCTTTTATTACATATTTTAATATTAGTATGGTCTTCTCAGACTTTAATGGGGCATGTGTAGTTTCATAGTCTGACAAATTTGGCAAGATTTCTTAAATGAAACAAAAATAATACTGCTTGACCAACAGGTGTTTGTTACTCTCACAGGCACCATTCTGGGCTGAGCTGAAAGTTCAAATGGAGGTTAGCAAACCTACTTCAGTTTGAAAAACAGTTTTGGTAAGGTGCGCAACTAATACTGTGACAATGAAGAATAAGTTATGGCAAATGAAATAATTTTAATTATCATTTATTACAAATATTTGATAGATTATTTATCTTTATGGTATGGAATATTTTTATATGTTCACAAATAGATTAGGGTTTATAGTCGTCAGAAGTAGAGCATATGCTAGTTTTCTCAAAAATTCCACAAAAATTTAGAACTTTTCACTAAGATTTCTCCTGGCGCCAACACTATAAAGCATCAGAGGTACTTAACTGAGGTTTCTTAAACTGGAGCCTTTGGGCCCTGAGCTGCAGGCCCATGTAGATGAAGTAGGTTCTGGAGTACAACACAGGGGTTTCATCAAGCCCAAAATAGTATATGCAAAATTTTATATTTGTTGACACATTTTTATTTTTTAGGAAAGGGGGTTCAAACCTTTATAAAATTTCGAAAGAGGCTAAGAACCCATAGTTTAATTTGTATGGAAAATGATAGGCTTTCTTATTGTGCTCAGTCATTAGGAGGCTGACACAGGGTCTCTCCTCTCAAAGGTCCTCCCAGCGTGAGGCGAGCTGTGTAACTCATCTGCCGTAAGATGAGGGCCAAGGCAATTTGTGCCCCGTCTGAGACAAAGCCACCAGCACTTTCCACCTAGCCATGCCATCAGACTGGACAGAGGAATTCCAGGCGGCAGCTGTTCCATCAGCATAAGTCTAATAAGGAAGCAATAGACTTTGGAGGGATTGCTTTGTGTTGCCAGTAAATAGTACTCTAACCTTAACTGAAAAGCAAGGTGTTCAGTTTCTACATATTTTCTACAATAGGCCAAACTGTTCTTCCTGTATATGGGATAAACAGTAAATCAGTTACGTTTTCATTCCCTATTTTTCCATCCTTGCCTAACATGTCATTATCTTAGTGACTTCAGCAATAGGATTTCCTGCTTCTAAACCTTGTTATGAATCCATTTTGTTCATGTGAATTTAACACTTCTGCTTCCAGCATATAAGAAGTAGAAAGGGACCAAGAGTTTCTCCTCCTTCCTAAAGCAAAAGCAGAGAAAATATGGTGATCATTTAAACTTTTTAATTCTTACAGTGGAAGGCACATCGTGATTAACCCCTTCAGAAGACTCTCCTGTGCTTCAAGCATGCTTCCCCATCATTCTTGCCACTTTCTGAAGCAGCTCTTGAAATCCTCGTTCCCGAGGGCCTTGCTGAGCTGTCACGGCTGCCTTGATGTTCCGATTCAAGTGCTCACCTTTCTCAGTCCTTCTCACTCCAGGGAAGAGCCACGGGTCTCACGGTGCCAGGCCCAGTGAACATGGTAGCTGAGAAGACCCCACCATGTTTTTATGAACTGCTTTTTCTCTCGGATGGCATCTGGCAGCAGCAGTCACTGTGTTCTTGACCACACCTTGTAAAGATACTCAGGAAAGAGGACTTGCAGCACTGCTTCGGAAAGTGGCGAGAGTGATGGAATAAGTGTGCTCAAAGCCAGGGGGAGGATTTATGAAGGGGATTAGTAGTCATGTGTCTTGTACTGTAATAAATTTTAAAAAATTAAATATTCACCATATATTTTGATCACACTTTGTATATCAGACAAAGGTTTTCAAGGTCCTGGACATCAGGCGACAAAGGATCAGGGTCCCTGAAAGAAAGAAATCAATCAATGTGAGCCCTACCTGATGAAAATCAGTCAACTTATTTACTAACCTAGTATGTCTCCGACCTATGAGTGAGTTCCACTCCAGGAAAAGGTAAGTCAGATTTGTTCACAAGCCCAACAAAGGGAGTCTTACACACCTCTGACACAAATGCACAATGTGTACTGCTTTGTGCTTCCTAGAAATCCCCTCCATACCACCACTGCTTTTCCTCTTGCTTCTGGACATCCTGGGCTCTGACTGCACTAGACAGTGAGCACGCAGTGGCAGGACTGCGACAGTGTCTGGCAGACACCTGAGCTATTTCCATGAGTTGTTCCCATCTATGAATGTTCATAAAGGGAGGTCAGTTTGTACCTGTGAAAGTTCACAACTTGAATTGTCGTAAATTGGGGACTTACTGTACTAACATTTACAGTCCCACGAAATATGAATAAAACACCTTTTCTCTTTAATACTGAAGTATTTTCATTGCTTGGCTGTCCTCAACAGTGAAAACTAGAAAGTGACTTAAATGCTTGTGGATTTAACACATAGCTGAAGTCATGTATTCTGCAGCCAAACAATTTACAGTTTGTTGAACTGTAGGAAAAATTACATTCAAATGATTATTAAATAAGTTTCTGATTGTAAATGACCCTTACGCTTTCCAACTTGCAATTTCCGTATGTGTTGGCTTGCAAAACCCAATTTGTCAATAAGCATTACATTTGGAAACTGAGAGTTCATCCTCATATTACATCTTTGCTGTAAAAATAATGAGAAAAACTAGAAACTACTCCATTGAAATAAAAATTTTATCACCTTGAGATTCTATTAGGAAATGATAGTCTTTTACAGATGCATATATGAGGGAATTATTAGTTGGGTTTTTAATTAGAAAATCCCCAATGTAGATAATACATGATATTTTGAATGTGTAAAGTTCTTCCCTAATATGAACATTACATATACAGAAATTTTATAAAGAACATAAAATGACTTTGAAATCTCTGAGAGTTATTTTGAAATAGGTTAGCTCCACAAGGAGACAGAAAACAGGAGTAAATAGGAAGTACAACACTAGATCTCCTGCCGACTGTCTCCAAGGCTTTGAGCAAGGCAAGCAATTTAACTATGCCTTTGTTTCCCCATTATGAAAATGAAAATTTTAGAAGTTTCTAAAACTACAAAAGTCTCTAATGTTGTGAATCAATTATAGTAGCTTTGCAAAAATAAAATATTGCTACCATCAACATCAAAATGTTTTATAGGTTTCAAACAATTGCCCTATCATGGTGATACACAAAGAAAAAAATGACAAATTAGCCATTTTCATTTTGAAGTCACTTCTTATTTATCCATAACTAGACTTTTCTAGAGCTAATTTGAAATATTGTAATATGTAAAAATACTATGAAATATGAATTTAGCATTGAACATTTGGTCTTTGGTTAAAAGTACATTCATTCCCAGACAATAAACACGGATCTGAAACACATCTAGACCTTTGACAGCATTTCCATTCTTTCTTTTCTAGAGAATTCAAGGAGAGAGTTCCACATATTTACACGTTTCAGCCAGCTTGTAATCCACTTGGGTGCTGAGAACGGGTGAGGATTACTCTTTCCCTCTGGAGATCCTTGTGAAAAGAAACAGGGACCTTATCTTGTTGCAGCTAAATTATCAAAAATGTATCACAACGTAAATGTATCGCTGAAGTCCCTCCTAGGACTCAGAAAGAGATCCATGCACCTTAGATATCCCACAGTGTAAGCTTTGCTAGTGTTATGGTTACATATGTTTTCTGTAGGTGACTTTGTAAACAATGGTTTGATTACTCCAGGTGCAAAAACCAGATTAATTTGAACTATCCAGAGTGTAAAATTCTGAAAATCAAGACAAAGACTATCTTCTCGTGAGATGTCACCCTTCCTGACATTTTCTTTACCTTGTAACTGTTACAATACGCCTAATTAACTAGCCTGGCCTAAGTTGTTTACAGAACAGATCATTCTGGATCAGAAGGCTCTCAGCACTGGAGCAGTAAAGAACCTTGAGCAAACATTAGTGACTGTGGAGTAAGACAGAGGAGCTGACCTTAGGATCTTAGTGCCCAACTTCCTCGCTGCCTGCTACCTGCTTACTCCATTCAGAAGCTCTTACCCTTAAGGGGCTGCTATTTGTGCAGTTCGGAGCCAGCTCCTCTCTCGGGTCTTCATCTCAGATAAAGTCTCCTTTTTATTTCTTACAAATTTGATTTGCTTTTTACAGTGCCAGGAATAATACTTATCCCTGGGATACTAAGCAATAAATGATGTGATTGTTAGTTTAATTAGCTTACTCTTATTCTACTTTATCTTAAAGAATTTATTTTATAAAGGACACAATTTCATATTTTGTACCTTAATTTGAAAATTCTGATACATCAGTTCAAGAAGAATGTGTAGTTCTTGACTGGTAGAGCAGATTTTTTTTTTTCAGAGTTTAATAACCATTTCCACCCTGGGATTTATAGTGTTAGGTATTAGAAGATCTTTCTTGATCTTTTATTGCATATATGTCTTAATACTAAGGCATGAATGTCAGCTGTATGTTTCTATGTTTACTTGTTGGATTACAGTGTGGGTCATTATATTTAAGATGTTTTGCAAAAGAATTTAAAAATTGCATTTAATTTTTTTGACTGCTGTTATTATTATTCTGAGGACCTTCATTTTGGAAAACTGTTTAAGAATTTTCCAAAAATAAAAACACTTAAATTTAAAAACACTTATAATAAAAAAATCACTTATATTCAAATATGTAAAACTATAGTTTATCAAAAGTCACACATCTTTGAGAAAGTCATGAAGGTATTATTAATTCTTTTTTTTTTTTTTTTTTTTTTTTCTCGTGGCACTGGGGATTGAACTCACAGCCTTATGCCTACCAGACAGGCGCTTAAGCCACTGAGCCAAACTCCCAGTCCTGAAGGTATTATTAATAAAATTGAAACAATTTTATTAGTCACTTTTATATCACTTGGACAAAATACTTAATACTTGAAATTTAAAGAAAAACAGGTTTATTTTGGTTCACAGTTTCAGCAGACTTAGTCCATGGTTAGCCACTCCCAAGGCAGAAATAGCATGGCAGAACAGCATAGCAGAGGAAATCTACCTTGGCCAAGAAGCCTAGAGAAAAGGAAGGACAAGAATATACCTCTCCAGGTCATGACTCTTCCCACCAGGCCCTAAACAAACTTATCAGTGGAGTAATTCACTGGTGAATATAGCACTCCCATCATGCCATCAGCTTCCAAAATCCCCACCTCTGAAGATGAGACTTTGGGGCATAATAGATTTAAAACATAACAACAGTTATTTTGCAGTAATTATTTAAACCCATTTGTATATATTACTTGTAATTATCTTTCCTTTCTTCCTTTCATTTCTCTCTCTCTTTCTCTTTCTCTCTCTCTCCTTTATGTGTGTGTGTATGTGCAAGTAGAAAATATCTTCTTTTAAGCAGATATTGCCCTGTCATTGGCCTTTGTAATGTACACATCACTTGCTCTAAAAGACACTAAGTGCCATGATTCATTATGAATGAATATTCAAAATTTCTAGAGGCAATGGTTTCAATCTATGAATTGTAAACAGTCATTCATACTAAAATATTGTGGATCTGCTTTACATTAGAAATCTGTTACTATCCAAGATTTTCAATCACACTTTGAAGTGAGAAGTACCTGATATTTATAGAACTTCAATGAGGATCCTGTTTGTGAAGATAAATAATGCATCTTATATTTATTTCTGGCAAATTAAGATTCTTTAAGTAGCACTCAAAACATAGGGTAAGGATACGTATCAAAGAGCCAGTGGCAGATTGTTTAAGATTTCTGGGATAAATCTTGCGCCAGCTTTTTTCAACAGAGTCTCCCAGGAATGAGGAAGGAAACCCTAACCCTTCCAACCAGGGAGTCAAAATGCTCAGCAAACGACCCCCATGCATAAGATCTCTCAAAGCCGCCCTAGTTATAAAGGGCATTCAGGCATTTGTGCTCAGTATGTGAAGTGGCAGTAAGCTAATTATGATGCTCCTGGGAGTAACTCTGGATTCACTCACCACTCACCCAAGAAATTCCAAGAAGTATGTTTAGTCTTATTTGACCAAATTTTGAACCCTAAAATGTTGAAAAGCATCAAATTACTTCATACATAATATGAACTGTGCATAGGCACTCATTTTGTGAGAAAAACTTTCCCAAAAACAATACCTTTAGCATATATATGCCAAGGAGATTGTTACCACTGGTAATAGTAGTGAGAATTGAAGACAGAAAAGTTGGCCAGTTGAATGTACATTTTATTTTCTGTATCACCAAGAGACAGATGCTTTGGTTTCTCATGGGATATTGCTTTGAAAACATCTCTGCTCTGCGAATGGGGTTGAAATTCACACACCAAGTATAATACAGAATGTCTTGGAGAGCATTAGAGTTATTTTAAATGGATGACAGAAATCATGCTTCCGGAATTCTAAAATGTGAGACTATAGTTCTCTGCATAAAAATAAGTAGTGTCCATTCCTTGCATTCAATATTGGTTTCCCCAAATTTAAAAGTAGCAGTTGTATCTTGGAGACTAATTATTCATCATTATCATTTACTAAAATAAATGAGGATCGCTGTAAGAAATATTTAACATTCTCTCTTAATTTCTCACTACCTAATCCCAAACTATAAAAGAGTGAAAAGAAAGGAATGAGGCATTTTATAGGAGTTTTCCAAATGATGAGATTTTAGATAGGGTTCAATATCCACTCTTTTTAAAATAGGAAGCTCACATATGTTTGTTGTAGCAATTTGCAAAATAATGAATTTCTCCCAAATCCTATTTAAACCCCATATCAGAGAAAACCACTGCTAATCTTGATATAGAACTCCATATTTCTGTGTGAAGGTGAATGAAAATCTTAGTGTTTTGCAGACACTTGCATATGCATCTGAGAATACTTATAAAAATTGTATTGTTTTTGTGATGTTTTAAAATTAAGTCCAAAAGAGTAGATGTTTCTGCCTCTTTGGTTCACTGATATATCCCAGTGTGTGAGACAAAGTAGATCATCAATAATTATTTGCTGAACTTATTAGAACAGTATGACTTACAGCTACATAGTAAATATTTGAAAATATGTATAGTATTTGATTCACAAATGCTTCTATTCATGACCAATTCAGTTAATAAACAGAAGTATTTGGCAAAATTTTGTTTAGGTTGGCAAACTCCACATCAAGTAACAAACACGACTGCAGCCATCATTCCCAGTATCATAGAATAAACTGTGAACCAAGGTACCATTGTATCCCAGTTTGGGGCCTTACAATAGTTCACTGAATAGTGTATTGTAGTTCATTCATGTAATAAGAATGTTATACCTTGGTATTTAGTTTATTTCAAATTTTTGTGCATAAAATTACCGAAGCATCTATTGTGTATGGTTCAATTTTGACTACTTGAAACAAATTTATATAGCAGAATTTTTAAAAATTCCTTAGTTTAACAATTATTTCATAAGAAATTAATTTATAGTTTTCATTAGGGAAGTAGCACTATCTATTTCCTTTGGTGGAATTTCTCTCTGATATTCTTATCCAGGGCATGCTGGAAGTGAATGATTGGTTCTTCAAAAGAATCATAGCCACTCAAGTCATTGAGGTGAGAAATAAACACCTTTTCTGCACTACTGGGAAAATAATTATCTTGGTGTCTTGGTTCAAAGAAAGACTGCATCCCCGGGAACTGTTGACAGTCTTGTGGCTTAAGGTAAACAGTCTCTGTGAAATCACAAGGGGAGATGAAACCAGCAGTTTTATTTACTACCCCAGCTCTCAGTTTAAACCTGACCTAAACTTTTCAGATTTCTGAGTCAAAAAATTCCTTCCTTCTTCTAGTGTGGGGTGAAATGAAGACCCTGATGTGTTGCACACCCCTTTTCATAGGCAAAGGGAACATTTTCTCAAACTCTACCAGATATTAGCTAGCCTAAATTGCCTGACTTCCTCAAAAGCACATTATGAGGTATCTCATGATGATTTGTGTTTCTTCAGTTTCTGATGAAGCTGCATATTTTGCATATGATCATCAGCTCTATTTACTTCTGTCTTGTACTAATTCCTTGTGGGGAATTTCAATCCAGAAGATACATCGATATCCTTCTGTTTATTTTTGCATACTCTTTTTTTTAAAGATAGTAAAATCCAACAGAACATAACAGAACAAAATCAATCAAAACAAAGCAGTAGAACTGGTACAAAACTTCAAAGAAAAATAATGTGAATACAATAGCTACTATAGTATATCCTGTCATCCTCAGAATAGCTGACCATTCCAACAGGTATAGCAGAATTGAACCAAAAACAAAACAGAATAAAACGAGTAAAAACAGAATATAAAATAAAGAGAAAAAATGATCAGAGTAAAGCAAAACAGTAAGGCAAAACAGAAGAGAGTCCCCCATATTTGCTACATTGCCTACTGTCATCCTCCAAAGAGATGCTCAGGTTGCTGACCAGAGGCCTGCAAAATTTACAAAACAATACTAGCATTTAGTTGCTTAATGTTTCTTAGTTGCTATCAATTTAGCCAGACCTTCGAACCAGCAGGCTGCTTGCAGGGGGTGGTGTGTGTTTGTCCTTGATTCCAAGCCTCTTCTAAATTTAGAAGAATTTTAGATTTACCAAAGCTACAAAGGTCCTGCAGAGTTCTGTATGATTACATGCCATATAACCATGATGCATTTGTCATAACTAAAGACTAAACATTGATATAATACATATCAGCAAAACTGCAGGCTCTGAATCTCAGCAGTTTTTTCAATAATGTCCTTTTCTGTTCCAGGATCCAAACTGAGTTACATTTAGATCAGTTTTCCTCTTTAGTAGTTCTTCCCTGCAGACACTCAAGCTCTTCCAATTAAATTTTCACTTGCCTAATTCAATGATGATCATAGAAATTACAGAGTATTCTTAATCCTGAGCAAATCTGAAGAAGTCCTTGGTCTGGCAATGTTTACTTCCTTCTGTTATTGCTGTCTATGATGATGATTGGCAAGTGTCCAGAACATGCAGAGGAGGGCGACTGCAGACCTGGTCAGCCTGCCGTCTGATTTGTGTTATGAAGACAAAATGAAGCTTCTTCTACAAAGCCAGGCTCAAGCTGGAATAAAGATTGACCTTCTGGTTTTAGAGAAAGTTCTCTGCATGATCCTGAGCATGTGCCCTAACAATTATCTTCAGTTTTCTTCCTGTGAATTCTGACTTTAACAAACAAAATGTCACATGCTTACTAGGAACAAAAGATGCTTCTTTCCTTTCCTCTGCCAAACTGTTTTCCCCCTTCCTAGTAAAAAATATCAACTTCCACCCTCCTAGAAACCAAGTGTAAAATATAGGTGTCCTCTCTTGTTTCTCTTTCCTACATCCTCTGCATTTCATCCATCTATACCCTGTATGTAATCTACACACGTCCTTTTTCTTGATAGACTTCCCACATTATACCTTAAAATTCACAAGCATCTCTTTGTTTCCTCTACTATAGTCCTAGTCCAGGCCATCATTACCTGTTAAGTGAATTCCCTAATTATCAAAATCTTGGAGTCCATTTTTATTCTTTCTTTCTTTCTTTCTTTTGTTTTTTTGTACCGGGGATTGAACTCACAACCTTGTGCCTGCCAGGCAGGTGCTTAGGTCACTGAGCTAAATCCCCGGTTCTACTTTTATTCTTATAACGTAGGACCATGTTTTTGCTGGAATGATAGTTTAAAAATGTAAATCAGATCTTGGTTTTGCTTTCTTGCTTAAAAATCTGATAATTTCTCAATTCACTTGGACAAAATTTTAATCTCTGTATTACTGCTTGCATACTACTTTTGATAAGATCTATGTCCCGAGTATCTCTTAATTTTATATATTATTATTATTCTCCCCCTCTGCCCATGTGCTTCAGGTATACTGCCTTTGGTTTGTTTTTCAAACATACTCAACCTTACATGCTTAAACTTCTCTCTATTTGGAATATGTTTCCATCAGACTGTTTCAAGTTAGATTACTCTTATTATTTTAAACTCATTTCCAGTTTAAAGATGCTATTCTGTTTAATTTTAACTGGTGTGCATTTGTGTGCTTATTTGCTCCTTTGGTTTTTAGAGTTGTTTGTTCTTTTGGTTTTGGTGCTGAAGACTGAGGCCAAGACTTTGTGCACACTAACATGTGCTTGTATTTCTGAGTTACGCCCTCACTGGTCATTGTCTACCTCAGGAGTAAAGGGCTCTATGAGACCAAGTAACATGGCCATCTTCAGCCACATCTTTGCTGCTGTGCAGTAAGCACGATACAGCAGACATTCAAACAACCTCCTACTGGGGAGTAAAGGATAACGTGATGTTAATTTAGGCATTTGAGAACAATTCTTGTAAATTCAAAAGGAATAAAGGAAAAGAAAATATACTCTTTTATTAATGTATAAAAGAAGACATACTTACTGGATTTTTCATGGCAACTCTGAAATTACCTTAATTGCTGCCTTATGGCTAATTCATGGGCTTCTCTTCTGTGGAGACAGTCACATTTTCCAAGGTCATATCAGTTGCAAACAAACAAGAAATTGCAAAGTAATTGAGTTCCAGAAGCTACCATGTGGTAAGCTGGGATTAGGGAGGTGCGTATGCATAAGGAAAACTGCATGCTTTTGAGGCTGTGGGTTTGGGGCAGTTTGGACAGCTTAGGTAGTTCTGATATCACAAAAGTACAATCAGAACACAGTAATCTTTATTTTATTTTATTTTATTTTATTTTATTATTTTTTTGGTACCAGGAATCAAACTCATGACCTTGCGCTTTCCAGACAGGTTTTTACACCACTGAGCTAAATCCCTGTCCCAAGAACACAGTAATCTTTATGTTAAAATTTTTCTAGGTGAAAGTCAAAGTGAAAATACAGGATTACAGTTTTTTATTCATCATACATTTTTGGTATTAATCTTTTCTGGGTAATGTTGTTTAATACATAAAAACAAATTCTACTTTCCACTATTTGAATATTTATTTGAGATCTCAAAGTAGGACTTAATGCTCGTTTGCATGTTGCTGTGTTGTTGAGTGTCTCCTTGAAGACATACATTTATGTGTACACGTACTTATGATTTCTGGTGGAAGGTAAGTTTAGAAGTTGTTGGTTTTAGGCAGAGTTCAGAGCCGTTCTAGTTACTCAGAAAATGTTACCATAATGGAGATCTCTTCAATATATTTTTATAGCCATGAATAAACTAATAGAAAAGCAGAGACAGGTGTCTCTGTCTCGCTAGGTAGGATAGCATGTGGTAATGCAAGAAAAGTGTTTTTATTCCTACAGTTAATATCATCTTGCATTGCAGCTCACAAGTTGGTAACTTAGCTCTGCTAAACTATTTTTTCTGTGCTTTACCTCTGGATGCTTCTCAGTACTGTCACAGAGAAGACTGTAGTTTTATTGCTATAGGCCCCCAGATCCCAGAAAAATGATTTTTCAAGTCAAAGAATGAACTTGGTATTTGCTATAGTTTTCTTCTCTCCTTTTCCCCTCTAACAAATATATATTGATTACCAGGTCCCATGCAAGTCATTGAAAATATTTAGTGGGAAAAAGTAGAAATATTTTCTGCCCTCTTGTTTCTTAGAGACAATAGAAGAAAGTAGACATTAATCCCAGAAGTACACAAGCCCCTACCTGAGACAAGCTTTTTGAAGGGTAGCTCAAGCAGCTCTCAAGGTGGACAGCTCTGGGTTTTCAAGAGGCAGGTGTGAGCAGGGATGACCTGGTCTTTTTAGGCAGTTGACATTTGCCTGAAGTATGAATGGGAGCTATCAGGTCAATGGAGTTGAGTAGAGTGGACTGGGGATCGAGGGCTATGAGGAGTATTGTGTGAAGAAATTTCCAGGCAGAGAGTAGCTTGGGCAATAGCTCTGGGGTGAGGAAGGTGTGGTCTAAGTTCTTAAATGGAGCTATGAGCCCACACGCAGGAAGTGAGAGTGTCAGGGAGGGAGAGGAGGTGTTCTGTGAGTGAGAACCTGTGAGGGGAGAAAACATGGTCTGGACAAGACCTAGGAACCAGACTGGAAAATGAGGAGGATAGATAAGCAGAACTGGAGGAAAATCACAGAGGAAAACCACTTTTCAGTTTTGCATAAGGCTACATTTGTGCTTACTCCTGTGAGATTTTCTATAAAGTTCATCTATCCTCTAAATTTATAACCTTAGAATAATCATGAAAAAATATCACAAACCAAAACATTAGAGGATTCTACACAGTAACTGTGATGGTTAATCTTGGTGGTCAAGTTGATTGTCTTGAGAAAAGGTTAGCACATTACTGAAGCGCTCTTCTGGAAGTGTCTGAGTTAGTCATAAGGGCAGGACCTTGAAAATTATATCTGGTTCCTGGTCCTTTCCTCTCTGAATCTATTTCCCTGTGTTCTTTTCCCAGCCACCATGATTTGAACAGCTTTCTCTGCCTGGCCCTTCCACTATGGTGTTACTACCTTGGAGGCAGCCAACCATGGACTGAAGCCTCTTTAACCATGAGTCAAATAAACCTCTCCTCCTTTAAATTGTAAGTATCAATTATTTTGTCTCCTCTAACACACTATATAACAAATACTACTTGAAACTTTCAAGTTCATCAAAAGAGAGAAAAGTCTGAGAGTGTGTCAGAGCCAAGAGACACATGGCAAGTGAAAGTAGTGGCATCCTAGGTGAGACTCTGGAACAGGAAAAGGATATAAGGAAATTTGAATAGACTTTAGTTAATAATAATGTGTCAGTATTTGTTCATTAATTATGACAAATATATCATAATCATGCAGAATGTTTAGCAATATGGAAACCTGAATGTAAGTTATGTGAACATGTTTTAATATTTTGCAGTTTCTGTGGATCTGAAATTATTCTAGAATAAAAGGATTGTTAAATACATCACTCAATCTGAGAATGTATTTTGAGAGTTTCCAAATGTTAAAGCCTATATCTCCAAATTATTTATGCTAAAATTTGAACTGAAAAGAGTGTATATAACATTATATATAGGATTCCATCACTGACTTTTTCCTTTGCACAAATTACTTATCTGCTACACATTATAAGTTTATTAAACTAAAGTAAAAATTCTTATCTTAAACTTTGTATTCTAGTCACACTAAATTGTTTTTATTTCTCTTATTGTGCTGGGATATCTTGGGTTTTTATGCTTTTTTGGTTCATTTCCCTATTGGATGTACTTTTGCATTCCCTGGGGAGCAATAACTCCTACTGCTCCTTCCAGACACACTTGTAGGCATACCTCCACCAGGAAGTCATCATTTACTTCCTCAGACCAGGAAAGATTCCATCTCTTCTCCCCTGAACCTCATTCCATTATAGTACCAGTCACACTATGTTGAGGGGAATGACTGGATATCTGGAAGTTCCTTCAGGGAAAGGACCCACGTCTTATTCAGCATTATATTCCCAAAGTTCATAATTCTCTAAATTAGTTTTGTTAAGTGAATAAATTAAGTGTTGGTAGTTCCCATAGGATACTTTGAATCACAAGTACTACATACATACACAAGAATAACTCCTACAATTCTTAAACACTCATCTCTGCTTAAAGTGATGAGATCTTGTAATGAGATTTTGGCTAGAGCAAAAGCAGAGGTTCATTTGATGTGCCAGTTGATAGTCTGGGCATAACGCCACAGTGAATTTTGGTCTTTTTTACTGAATGAAATAAGCAGATATAACTGGAGGAAAAAAACAACTTCTTCCACTCCTTTAGATGGAAACTGAGGACAAGAGTACTTGGCAAAGAAGTTTATTGAAGAGCTGGTAGAATAATTATCTCCAAACATTTTTTTCCCTAAGGGGCCCACTCTTGAGAAGTACAATCATTGCTCTACTTAATAATGTGACTCACTGCTTAAGAGTAAGCTGAGGTACCTCCCAAATTAAAAGTATCTAAGAGGCAGTCAGGGAACTATTTTATGCCACCTTATGAAATCAAGCTATGCTATCTTACAATTTGTCTTTGCCCTATGGAAGTGTGTCCATTACCCAACCAGTCTGCCTTTAGCTTGGCACCCATTCCCAGAGTCTGAAGGGTCCTGTGGGATTTGAAGCACTATCTAGACTTTGCCCTGACTCACACAATATCCACTTTAGGAAAGGAGGCTTCTGTTTCTCTCTAACTGCACTGCCGAGCTTTCCCTAAGCCCCAGTTCCTGAGTATTAAATGGATAGAATGAACTAGATTGCAAGCATTCTTCTGGTAGAATGGGAGGGTAGGGAGTGTGGTTGGATATTTTCTTAGTTTATTTTGTGTTGCTGTCTAAAACACCTGAGGCTTGATAATTTACAAGGAAAAATGAGTTTATTCAGATAACAGTTCTGGAGACTAGAAATCAATAATTGAGCCTTCTGACTCTGTCATTACTAGGCATATGGCATCACAGGTAGACAGATATGCATGTGAGAAGGAAAGAGGAGAGGGGAGAGAAGGAGAAATTTCACTTGTGAGCCAGGAAGCAAGAAGTTAGATGTGGCCTAGGCTCACCCTTTTTAGCATTCCACTTTTGTGGGAATGAATCCATTCCTGCAGTATCTAAACCACTCCAGCATTAATGCTTCAAGAGAACAATCTTGATCTGGTTCCACTAGCATTGAAAGCTGTCACACTGGGTGCTGAGGTTCAACATGTATAGGTGAAAACAAACATCCAAGCCATAGCATGAATTATACACACAGAAAATTGAGTTTTTAAAAAACAGAGTGGAAGCCAGGCATGGTGGTGCACTTCTATAACCCTAGCACTTGGGAGGTTGAGGCAGGAGAATACTTGCAAGTTCGAGGTCAGCCTGGGCTACAAAGTAAGCCCAAGGCCAGGCTGAACTGCACAGAGGGACCTTGTCTCAAAAAAAAAAAAAAGTGGAGTCTCAGAGAAGAGCTAAAAATCAGTTATTGTGGAGAGTGCACAAAGCACTTAAGAAGAAAGAGTTTAAATTCTCAGCATTTCCTCTAACTCTAAAAAGTATTTTATTTTTTCAGAGCCTTGTTGTGTTGCAGGAAATTTCCCAAACCAAGCCAAATCAAACGAAAGCAAAAGGAAGACTGCACCAAAGAGATGAGAAGGCAGCATTTAATCTTTACATCAGCAAACTGTTGGATTTCATAGCAGTAGACTGTTGCAGGAATAATTCCTCCAAAGTAACTGTCCTGAATCAGGAAGGCGTTTAGTCTATATAGAATTAGAAGTGGGAGGCACAAAGCAAGTGATGAAAGATTACATGACTGGTCACATACATTGAATCATATATTGACAGACAGGCTGGTCTTGAAACAATAGAAACACTCCAGGAGCCAGGAGAGGGGGCTCTCACAGAATAAGCACAGTTAGGGCATTACCATAACATAGAAATGTTCCAGAGAGAGCGCCTTTACTGAATGGGCATGAATCAGCCCAGGGTGCCTTAATGACTCTGATTTAGTGTTCATCTACAGCTGGGCTGTAGGCACTGTCAGGGTAAATTGAATTTAGCAGAAACAGCAGAATAGCAGCTCGTCAGAGGCCTCTAATTGATCATGAAATATCTATAAGTTTACCATCTCATGAATGTGTTTCTACATTATAACCGTACCCCAACAACTGCATCTGGAAACCATCATGAAGCCAACATCATATACTCAGTGTGTGCAGGAGTGGCAGGGCAAGAGCTGCTCAACTAGCAGTGACTGTGTGTGAGAGGGAGCAGGAAGGGCCCTAGGAGAAGGCTGAGGGTGAGTTCTCAGCATACACCAGGGAAGGTGACTGGAAGGAAGTGGGAAGTGATGTCCAAATTCAATCCATAATAAGTCCATTAAGTTCAAGTTGGCATAAATGAGTACTAAACCTTTATTACTTACTAATCTATTGTGGGAAAAGAAATTCAAGTCCAGATGAGCACACTAAAGGAGACTAAAGAATTCTGGCTCACCTGCATTTCTCTGGACTTCCTTGGGCACTCTTTTATTTTTTAATTTAATTTAATTTAATTTAATTTTATAACAAAAAATAATGTATAGGACATTAGAAAAACATCTACAAGAAACACAAATGCTATGAATGCTATATTATTTTCAAAAGAACAATTCACAGTTAAAATGAAATCTGAAAATGACCCTGTGAAAACTCCTTTCCACTCAAAATTCTTTTTCTTTAACTATCTTAACTAATTTTTATATACATATATAGATTTTCTTTCAGTTTGTCACACAACTGCAATAATACGATGGTGTGATAATTCACGTAGGAAAATTCCATAAAGCTAACCTCCAGATCACCCCAGGGTGGGGAAAGTGATTAAGAGGAAGTAAAATGAGGTCAGTTTGCCCCTGAAAGAACGTAAGTATGTTAAAAAAAATGTATTTGCTAAACCAAGTTCTTTACATTGTTTGCCGTCAGTTACAGATTAAACTCCTTGTTCTAGAATTAGCCAAGAGTAACAGGTGACTATACTAATCAGGATGCGGTTTTTTGCTTTAAATTCTGTCTGCTGTAAGGAGTCTGTGTGGTTCTGCCATCTCCTTATGTGTGGAGCAGGCAGTTCGGCTGCCAGACTCGGCTAAATAAAGGCTCTTCTAAATTTATAATTGGCTGCTTGGTTTCTTATGCTGGTTTTAAACCTATAACAGATGGTTACAAATGTGTGACTTATTTAGTTCACTGATAAGTATATTTTCAAGGTGCATCCATGTAGATATAAAAATATCTAGTTTATTGTTCTTTATAGCTGAGTAGTATTCCATTATATAGAAATATCATATCTTTTTTGTCCATTCTTCAGTCAAGGGGCATTAAGGTTTTTCCAAGATCTGGCTATTATGAACTGTGCCACAATAAACATAGGTGCACATATATCACTGTAGTATGATGCTTTTAGTTCTTTTGGGAAAAAACCCAGAAGGGGAATAGCTGGGTCAAATGGGACCTCCAATTGTAGCTTTTTGAGGAATCTTCACACTGATTTTCACAGTGTTTGCACCAGCCTGCATTCCCACTAACAGTGGAGAAGGGTTCCTTTTTCTCTACAGCCCCCCCAGCACTTGTTACTCATTGATTTCTTAATACTAGCCATTCTTAGCCAGGCGTGGTGGTGCACGCCTTTAATCCCAGCACTCAGGAGGCTGAGGTAGGCGGAGCATTGTGAGTTCGAGGCCGGCTTGGGCTACAACGCGAGCGCAAGGCCGGCCTGAGCTACATAGTGCAACCCTGCCTCAAAAAACCAAGGCCAGGAGTTTGGCTCAGCAGCTTAAGCGCCTGTCTGGCAGGCGTGAGGCTGTCAGTTTGATCCCTGGTGCTGCAAAAAAAAGAAGAAAAAAAAAATACTAGCCATTCTTTCTGGGGTCAGGTGGAATCTCAGTGTTGTTTTCTTTTGCATCTCTCTTATGGCCAGTGTTGTTGAACATCTTTTCATATATTTATTTGCTGTTTGTACTTCTTCATCTGAGAAGTGTGTATTCATCTAGGTGCCCATTTTTTGATTGGGTCTTTAAATCTTGGAGGACTGATTTTCTAAAGTTCTTTATACATTCTCAATAGTGATCTTTTATCTGAGGGACAGCTGGCAAACATTTTCTCCCAGATTGTGGGTTGTCTCTTCCCTCTGTTGGTCGTTTCTCTTGCTGTGCAAAAGTTTTTTAATAGGGTGAAATCCGATTTGTTGATTTTTTGTGATAGTTCCTGTGCTACCTGGCTTTTATTCATAAGGTCTTTGCCTGCACCAGTGTCTTCAAGAGTTTTACCTACTCTATCTTCCAGCAAATTTAATGTTTCTGTTTTAATGTTGAGATCTTTACTCCATTCAGATTTTAACTTAGTACATGGTGAAAGATATGCGTCCAGTTTTAATCTTTCAGAGGTGGAAAGCCAGTTTTTCTAACACCATTTATTAAAGAGGCTATCTTTCTTCCAACAAATGTGTTTGGCACCTTTGTCAAATTTAAGATAGCTTAGTGTGCTGCAGTTGTTTCTGCATCTTCTAATCTATTTCATTGATCTTCAGGTTTGTTTTTTTTGCCAGTACCACACTGTTTTTATCATAGTAGCTTTATCAAATAATTTCAGGTCAGGAATTGTGATGCCCCCTGTCTTGCCTCTGTTGCCCAGGATTGCCTTTGCTATTCTAGGTCTCTTATGGTTCCAGATGAATTTTAAGATTGTTTTCTCTAATTCTGTGAAGTATGGTATACGAATTTTCATTGGGATTGCATTGAATCTGTATAACAGTTTTGGAAGTATGGCCATTTTCACTATATTAATTCTTTCTACCCAAGAGCACAGGATATCTCTCCATTTTCTAATATCCTCTTCACTCTTTTTTCATAGTACTGTAGTTTTCAGTATAGAGGTCTTTTATATCTTTGTTAGATTGATTCCTAAGTATTTCATTTTTTTTGGATGCTATCATAAAAGGTATTGTTCCCCTGATTTCTCATCTTTTTGGATACTATCATAAAAGGTATTTTTGCCCTGATTTCTCTCTCAGTGAGACTGCTATTTGTGTACAAGAAGGCTATTGATTTATCAGTATTGACTTTGTAACCAGCTACCTTACTAAATCTGCTTATTAAATCTAGTAGTCTTTTGGTGGAATTTTTGGGATCTTCTATGTAGAGTATCATGTCATCTGCAAATATTACTACTTTAACTTCTTCCTTTTCTATCTTTATTCCTTTCCTTTCTTTCTTTTGTCTAATTGCTCTGGCTAAAGTTTCCAGAACTATGTTAAATAAGAGTGGAAATAGTGGACATCCTTGTCTTGTTCCTGATTTTAGAGTGAAAGCTTTCAATTTTTGTCCATTTACTATGATGTTGGTTGTTGGTTTGTCATAGATGGCTTTTATCAGATTGAGATAAAGACAATATATTCCAATTTTCTGTAGTTTTTTTAAAATCATAAATAGGTGCTGGACTTTGTCAAAAGGTTTTTCTGCATCTACTGAAATAATCATATGATTTTTATCCTTGGCTCTGTTAATATGATGTATTACATTTATGGATTTATGTATGTTGAACCATCCCTGTATCCCTGGGATGAATTCCACTTGATCATGGTATACAATCTTTTTGACGATTTGTTGCAGTCTGTTTGCCAGTATCTTACTGAGGATTTTTGCATCAATGTTCATTAGGGAGATTGGCCTATAATTCTCTTTCTTAGTTGGGTGCTTCTCTGGGCTGGGAATCACAGTAATGCTTGCTTCCAGGAATGAATTTAGAAGTATTGCTTCGCTTTCAATTTCATTAAAGAGTTTGAGAAGTAGTGGTGTTAGGTCTTACTAAATTTCTTGTAGAATTCAGCAGTGAATCCATCGGGGCCTGGGCTTTTCTTTGTTGATAGGTTTTTAATTACATCTTTAATTTCATTTATAGATATTGGGTTGTTTAGGATATTTATATCTTCTTGATTCAACTTTGGTAATTCATATGTATACAGGAATCTGTCCATTTCTTCTGTATTTTCCATCTTATTAGAATACAAGTTTTCAAAGTAAGTATAGATGATTTTCTGGATTTCTACAGGGTATGTTGTGATTTCAACCTTTCATTCCTAATTGCATGGATCCTGTTTTTGATAAGATTGGCCAAGGGTTTGTCAATTTTATTTTATCTTTCAAAGAATCAACTCTTTGATTCATTATTCTTTGTATTTTTTTTTTAGTCTCCAGTGTGTTAATTTCTGCTCTGATTCTTATTTCCTCCCTTGTATGAGCGTTTGCTTTAGCCTGCTCTTCATTTTCTTAGAAGTTTGAGGTTCAATATTAAGTTGTTTATATGAGCTTGCTCTGTTTTTCTGATATGGGTATTTACTGCTACAAATTCCCCTCTGAAGACTGCTTTCTCTGTGTCCCACAAGTTCTGGTATATTGTATTGTAATTGTCATTCAACTGTAAAAACTGTCTAATTTCTTCTTTAATTTCATCTGTGACCCTTTGATTGTTCAGTAGGGTGCTATTTAATTTCTATGTGTTGATGAAGTTCTTGTGGTTTCCTTTGGCATGGATTTCCAATTTCATTGCACTGTGGTCTGATAGTATGCATGGGATAATTTGAATTCCTTTACATTTACTAAAGCTTATTCTATGAGCCAGTGTATGTTCTATTTTGGAGAATGTCCCATGTGCCGTTGAAAATAATGTGTATTCTGATGTTGTAGGGTGGAAGACTCTATAGACATCTACTAAGTTCATTTGCTCAAAAGTTTGATTTAGTTCTAATATTTCATTATTGATTTTTGCCTAGTTGATCTGTCTTTTTGTGACAGCAAGGTATTAAGGTCTCCCAATACAATTGTATTAAGGCTTATTTGATTTTTCATGTCCATTAATAATTGTTTTATATAATTCAGTGCCATAATATTTATTGCACATATATTCATGATTGTTATCTCTTCCTCCTGAATTATTCCCTTTACCAGGATATAGTGATCTTCTTGGTCTCTCTTAATCTGTCTTGTCCTAAAATTAACTTTATCTGCAAATAGAGTAGCACCCCTGTTTTTTTCTGAATTCCTGTTGCATGGGGTACTGTTTTCCATCCTTTGACTTTCAGTCTATGAGTTTCTTTTTGAATTAAATGTGCTTCTTGTATACAGCATATTGTTGGATCTTGCTTCTTGATCCATTCTGCCAGTGTGTGTTTTTTGAGTGGTGAATTGAGACCATTAACATTAATGGTTAAAACTGATATGTATTGACTTATCCTTGTCATGTTGTTTTCCTATTATTGGCTCCCCCCTTTTATTTTTCATTTCCCTTCCCTCTAATTGTTTGCCTTTCCTGGTGGATTCCTTCTATTGGAGTTCTTGGAGCTGTAGTCCTTATTATCTCTTTCTAAAATGTCCTTCAGAATATTTTGGAGTGCTGGCTTAGTGGTCGTGAATTTCCTCAGATTTTCTTTGTCATGGAAGTATTTTATTTCTCCCTCTATTTTGAAAGATAGTTTTATGGGATACATCAATCTGGGTTGAAAGTTGTTTTCCTTTAGAACTTGGAATACTTCACTTCAAGCTGACCTTGACTTGAGAGTTTGTGCTGAGAAGTCAACTGTGATTCTGATGGGCTTTCCTTTATAGGTGACTTGTTTCTTTTCCCTAACAACCTTTAAAATTTTATTCTTGTGTTGAATTTCTGGAATCATGACTATGCTACGTCTGGAAGTAGATTTTTTTTTAATCATTGCTATTTGGAGTTCTATATGCCTCACTTATTTGTATATCAAATTCTTTTTCTCTACCAGGAAAGTTTTCTGTCACGATGTCTGTGAATACGTTTTTAATGTCATTAGTAGTGTCACCTGCTTGTTCATTGACTCAAATTAATTTTAAGTTATTCTTCTTTATCTCATCAAGCAGCATGTTCCCTTGTTAGTTTTGAGAAATCTTTCTTTTCTTGGTCCCTAAATACAAGCCTGTCTTCAATATCTGAGATCCTGTCCTCACATTGGCCTAATCTGCTTTGAATACTTTCAGGGGAGGTTTTTATTCTCCTGAATATCTGCTTGAATCTGCTTTATGGAATCCATTTGTTTCCTATGTTGTGCTTCCATAATTTGCTTTAACTTGTTTACTTTTTGTCTGTGTCTGCTCTAACATCACTAAGCATGGTGTATATTTTGGTAATCTCTGGTTATTTAAGAGATTATTTCTGATTCATTTTTTCCAAAGCCTCATTCAATTGCTTTGTTACCACTTTGGAGAGACCTGGTAAGGGGCTTTCAGATTTTCCAGCTTCATCACCTCCTGGGTTTGCCTTTGGTGAACTGGGTGTCTGAGGTTGTGTCCTGTTTAAGTGTCTTCTCATTTCTTTTCTTTTTTAGTTTAATTCCTAGAGTGATACCTGTTAGTTGGCTGTGGTAGGTTGCTTTATTGGTGGTATTAAGGACATCCAGGTGATGGTCACTTCTTTGAGGTATCTTCCAGGTGTAGCTAGTTCCTGGGCTCTAAGTCTATTGGAAGATCCCACCTCCTCAGTTTGTTAGAGATGAGAAGCTATAGGTTGCCTAGCCCAGTCCCTGGTTTTTTGGCACTGTGCCTCAGCACTCTCCATGACTCCCCAGTCAATCTCAGTCCTGGACCATCAGGGCCAACAGCTATCCAGAACAATCATGTTAATTCTGGCTGCATTGGCACCCACAACACTAAACACAGCCAACAAAACAGCAACCTGAGCCAACCACTGATTTGCAACCCTCAAATGTACAAACTGAATTTGTAACCATACAACAGAATGCGAGACAATCTTATACAATGCATAAGTCCACAGTATGTCAATTCTGTCCTCAAGGGTCAGGACCCAAAATGGATTTAAGAGAAGCCAGAGAAATGGGAAAAGAGAAAGAGACTGTAAGTAGGTTGGAGGACAAAAATGGGTGCCACCAACTTAGGGAAACCAATGCAGAAGACTGAGGGAAAAGAGAGCCAAAAGAAACAAAAAGGAGAACAGAACAAAACCACACCCAGAAGGAGGGCAGAAGTCACACTCACACTAAAAATAATAATAATAATGATAATAAAAAGAAATAAAAATAAAAAACAAACTAAATAAGACAAAGAAGAAAAATAAAAAAAAGTCCACTTACAGGATTGTCTCTGACTTCACTAATAGACAGCCTATGGAGATGGTGACCCAAATCATGGCACTATATCCCTGTAAGCCAGCAACTGCTCAATGACAGAGTTGTAGACAACATTAGCAAGCCTGCCCTGAGAACAGACTCATTGGGCTCGCCACAGTCCAAGCAATTTCCATGGGTCTGTGCCCAGCTGGGAACTGCTGGAGGAAGCCAGCAACAGTTTCAGCTCCAGGCCCATCTGGCCCAACTCCAAAATGTTCCCTGACCAATCACTTTCTCCCACAGTAGGACCAAATCCCCTGCACTCACCACCAGCCAGCAGTCCTCCATGTCTGCTGCTCTCCTCCACTGCCAAATCACCCTGCAGAGGTCCCCAGGGTCCTCAGCCACCACCAACACCACAGCTGTCTGCCCCCAGGCTCCAACAGCTCCCCTCATACAGTGAGTCCGGCTCCGGGAAAGGCACTGCCAGCTACTGCCTTCTTCTTTGTTGAAGTTTTTCTTTTCACTCTCTCTGTAGACTTCAGACTCTTCCTGGATATAAGGAACCCACTTCCCTCCTTTTCATCTTCCTCAAGATGGTATATTCTCATGTCTAGACCGTGTCTCTCAGACAGGTTATTTTCTCTGCTGGTTACTACTCTGCCATCTTCCCAGAAGCCCTGTTTTTTCACTTGGGCACTCTTATATTAACTTTTGACTCTGTAGCAACAAAGTTTGCATATCAACTTATTACTTATGATTTATAACATTAGCTTGTCTAAACTGTCTGACAATGAATTTAGATTTCATTTACTACATTTCCACTCTAAGGAAATGATCAAGTGATGATGATGACAAACCATCTTTTTTTTTTCTTTTTCTCTAACAGAAAACAAGGCAGGTGTGGTGGCACAGGCCTTTAATCACAGCACTCTGGAGTCTGAGGCAGGAGGATTGTTGTGATTTCCAGACCAGCCTGGGCTACAAAGTGAGTTCAAGGCCAGCCTGAACTGCATAGTGACACCCTGTCTCAAAAGATAGGACCAGGGATTTAGCTCAGTGGCAAAAGCACCTGCCTGGTAGGCGCAAGGTTGTGAGTTCAATCCCCAGTACCAAAAAACATAAATTAATTTTTAAAAATAAAATAAAATATTTAAGAGAAAAAAGACACAGAAAAGAAAAACAAAAAGCAAAAGAGACAAACAAACAACAAATCCAATACAATAACAGTATAGGTTTACAAAACAAGATAAGGACTCATGCCAGTCCATTTTACAGATCTGCGCTGGGAAGGCCAAAGGACAGCAGAGGAAGCTAGAAAGTCTGTGCCAGCAGGGTGAAGGAGCTGTGCCAGTAGGTTGAGGGTTCTACACTGGAGCCGAGAAGTCATGCTCAAAATAAGCACCAGGGCTGCCCTGAAAAGTACCACAGCCATCCTCGATGACAGTGAGGTCCCGAGTGCCTCCGACAATGAGGACAGTCCAGTACAGGTCAGGAAACCAGTATGACAACCTTCTCCTAGAGATTAAACAGCACACATCTTTCCCCCCCAGAGCCAGGAAGTGATGCTCAATATGAGGAGCAGAGCTCCCCCAATGTGAACCATAGCCACTCTTACTGACAAGGACCCGAACTCCTCTGACAATAAGACTGAATCCATATTGGGGAAGCCAGCATGACAAGCTCCTCCAGGAGAATAAATGGCTCCAAACAGCAACACCTAGGAGAACCCACAGTGCCTCGATCTTCTTCTCAACATCTCTATTTATGCTGGCAACTTTCCTCAGGTGGGCCATCCACACTCAGCACCATGCTGATTTAATTTAGCTGGTGTTAAGTTGACCACCAGTTTTTAATCCATAACATAGTATTTTACTGTTTAAAGTAAAAGTATAGTCTATTGTTACTCTTAAATAAATTTCATTTCCAAATAACTCAACTGGGCTGCAACTCAAACTCACGAGGCACATTACTGAGAGTGCACTGCCCTCTGGTGGGAACAGCACAGCTGTCTGTGTTTCATTGTTTTGAGGGTTTTTGGTGGGGGTGGGTTTACCCCAAAGTTCCTTAGGAGAGAAAAATCTTCTGGTCTTTTTGATAAGGTTTTCACCATTGTGAATTTGCTCATTCACATTTGGTCTTCAACTTACTACTTTTTTTTTTCATGCAAAAAATCCCTTAGTGAAATTATGCTGAAGTAAAATCATGCAAAATAACAATTTCGTGGAGAATTTTAAACAATGTTCTGCCAATTGCAGAACCAATCCCAAGAAAACTTGGGAGGAAATAATTAGGTAAAATGGTTTAATGTTTATCAGAAAAAAATAAACTTGAAAGAATGGTCTAGAAACTGAAATGCTCACCTAAAAGAGGTTTTCAAGAAAATATGAATATATAAGGTTTTATAATGCAAGGCTTATAAAGATATAGTAATGTTAAAACTGTAAAACTGTTGTTTACTCATGAAGAAAAATGACACAGAACCAAGAAAATTACAGTCACAATTTTTTTAAAAAGTTAAAAATGTAATGTTTTAAGGCTAATGGGCTATTAGTCAAATGATATTAGGGTAACTGGTTGACTGGAAAACAAGTTTCTGCCTCACAGCTTATATTAAAACATTCAAGGTACTGAAATTTTTTAAAAAATGTAAATGAAAGCCATCCCTGGTGGCTGATTCCTGTAAGGTCAATATTTGGCAAAGCCGATGTAAGGGAATCACAAGTTCCAGCCTAGCCTGGCAAACTTAGTGACTTAGCCAGAGCCTGTCTAAACATAAGATTAAAAATGGGAATAGGGGTTGGGCACGTAGCTCAGTGAGAATTCCCCAGGTTCAATTCCCAGTGCTGCAAAACAAAAAACAAGTAAAAAACTGAATGAGAGAGTAATTATGTAACACTGGTTGGTTAATGGGCTTTGACACAGCATCAAAATGAGAAAGCACAAGGAAAAGTTTCATAGGTTTGGTCACAGAAAAGGTAAGGTATATTGATGACAAATAGCAAAGTAATGGAATTAAAAATGTGACAATGAGAAAACTGCAATACAGTAGGAAAAGGAACTATAAAACAGCACTACATAAAGACTTTATCCATCCACAAGAAAAAAGCCAAGAAGAAAACAAAGCTAATTAATAAAGAAATATCAAAACCATGGGCAGAATACAAATTTAACAAGCAATCCAAGATAATTTGTCACCGTCTTAATTACTTTCTTTTACTGGGACAGAAAACAAGATCCAGCACTTACAGCTCATGGGGGAGACGTTTGCTGGGCTCACCGTTCGAGTGGGCAGAAGCCTGACACGACTGCGTGCTGCACAGTGACCGGGAAGTGGAGGAAGAGGAAGATCTGGGCCCAGAATGCATCTCTGCAGGCTGCGACCCCAGCTGCTCACCTTCCCCGGGGCTCAGCCCCAGGAACACATGCAGTCGTGAGCTAACCAGCAGATGAGTCCACTGGTGAGCACCCGGGAGTCAATCCCCTTCCACACACGCGAGGCTTTAGGGGAATAGTCTGCATCTAAGATATAACAGTCATACATTAGGTGCACCAAGAAGCAGGACTGTTGAACTGCTGAGCCAGGTTTAGGAAATAGAAATCACATATGCTAGTGAATAAAGTAGAAAGCAGAACAAAGTGGTGTGAAGACCTTCAGTCATTATAGATAAAATGCAAAATCTGAATATCCTGTGAACACAGAAATTCTCTTTACAGTAATTTTGTAGGAATAACAATCGTAAATCTGAGCAAAAGAGTATTTCCGAATTTTGTATAGGCTGGTCAAATTGAATATTATGTTTATTTTCTCTTTTGTATTTTATACATTTATCTGAATTTCCTTTATTCCTCCAAATAATCTTATAATTTTTTGTTCAACAAATGAAACTATGTATTATGTATTTATGGGGTACACTGAGTGTCTACTATGTATGTCATGCATTGTGATAAATGCTGGAGATACAATGGAAATGGACCCAGCTCTAGTCTTTGGACAGTTTCATAACTATAAACATTAGAATTTAAAAGTTCAATTACTTATATTTAAAATTATGCAAAGGCAAACAGCTTTAAAAGCTTATTTACATATTTATGTGTTTGCATATTACTATGTTAAATTTATAATTCATGAGAAATCTCTGCAAACCATGAACTATAGGCTTTTATAGGATCTTCTGCTATGTTTAGATACATGCAGGCTTGCTTCTCTAGTGTCTTATGTTTCCTTAGGCCAATATCCATGAATCATTGTTTAGCCCAGAGCTACTAATGCAATGGCTTTCATATGGAAATTGTTTAGTATGTGTGAAACCTAAAAACACAGCCTAAATGAAGGACAAAGAAATCTTGACAGATAGTAATTCA
>RJWM01022184.1:0-34128 GCA_004363535.1 Dasyprocta punctata | reverse complement strand
TTATGAATAGAAAGGGGTTTTCTGAGATCTTCAGCTAAGATCTTCAGTTAGTGGAATAAAAATAGAAGCAGTCTGTTCTGTGGTCCAGTCTCCTCCGCACATCCTGCCCCGGGCTTACCCGTGTGCCCGCGTTGCAGCAACACCGCACCCCTTTCTCTTGATTCAGCCCGTCTTCTTAATGTCTGCATAGTAGACCAGCGCTAGAGAAAAGCAAAAGAGGCGGGAGAGCCATGAGACTGAGCTCTTCCGTCTCCTCTCCTGTCTCCTGCTCAGCTTTGCACAGTCCCAGCCGCCCACAGGATGCGAAGCTAAGCCCCAGGGCCTACTTTTGTGAGTCAGTGGCAGAGGGTGCTGCTGAGGGATGAAGAAGGGGCGTTTGCTGTGAGGCTGCAGAGGACAATCCCCTTGGACTCTTGGAGTTCGAAGTGTCCCTCCCTGCTTGGTCACTTTCCCTGCCTTGCCCCAAGGGTGTGGAATCAGCCTGTTCTGGCTTCCGGACCTTGAATCGCAGATCAGCCTGGTCTGTGTCACCTGACGAACCTTGAGAAGCCTGGAAAGTGTCTGTGACTCCCTTTTCCTGTAGAGTGCAGATGTCTCAGATTGGCATCTAATGGGCATCTCGATCTGACTACAGATTCTTTCTCTTCATGTATTTCACACCTAAGCCACAACCAATATTTTCAATTTTCCAACCTTTTGCCTTTCTTCATATTTTACCTTCTGCCCCTGCTCGTGTTGTCCTAGGTGCTCATGTGAGCATACCCATGCCAAAGCCCAAGTCCACATGGCTGTCGTAGTAAGAGTAGTAGTTGCTGATGTTGTTGGGCAGCCTGGCCCTGTACTAAAAGCTTTGCAGGTGATTTTATCGCCCCTATTGAGTTAGCTACTGTGATTATTTTCATTCCATAGACTGAGCTTAAAGAGGCTGAGGGAACTTGCCCAAGGTCTCAGGGATTGGCGGTGCAGTAGAGGCTGGATTTGAAGCGAGCCGTCCTGACCGCAGCTTCTGTCTCAGCACCTCTCTTGGGCGCCTTCCCTTCCGCATGCTGAGTGGTCCCCGCCTCCCTGCCATCTCTGAGCTGCACGGCACTTGGCCTGTATCATCTGACAGCCTTTGTCGCCTTCTCCTTTTAACTGAAGTGACTTGTGAACTTGTTCCCTCCTCTAGAGTCTTGGTAAGTGGGGCCATTACCTGGTCAGGTTGGTGTCCCCCAAACCCCGCCCCAGTGCCTTGCACATGCGTTTTTTTTTTTTTTTAAACTTGTTTGAGGAAAAAGAGTCTTTCAAACCTACAGGAAAGTTGCACAAAAATTACAGTTCACATATGCCCTTCATTTAGATTTACCTTTTTAAAAAAGTTTTCCTATTTTGCTTTCTAAAAATATCATATTTGTTAACTTTTTTCCTGAGCATCTGAAGGAAAATTGTAGGTACTATGACCCTTCCATATGTGTCTCTCAAGAAACCAGGACTCGTCTTAAATAACTGTATTACAATGATCGGATTCAGGAAATCTAGCTTGAATAGAATACTGTTACCTGATACACTGTCCATATTTAAGTTTTGTCAGTTGTCATATTCCCTTTATAGCATTTTTTTTCTGACGCAGTATGGTGCAGTGGATTTATCTGTCCCAGTTCTTTGATCTCCACTGATCTGTAGATTCTTCCTTCCTTTGTCTGTCAAGTAACTAACTTTTAAAGAGGAGACCAGCTGTAGAGTAGTCCATGGTTTGGGTTTTGCTGATGTATCCTCTTGACTAGAGTCATGTATGCATTTTTGAGCCGTAGTAGTACGTAAGTGGAGTTTCAGTCAGGAGCATATGATGTCATTTTGCTCCATTTTTAGGGAGTTACCTTTGATCCTTGGTAAGGTGGGGTTTGCCAGTTTCCATAGTGTATGGCAAGGATGTCAGCATCAGCTTATAGCCATCTAATGTGGAAGGATAATAGAGAGCACCAGACCAGCGATTTTCCTGTGAGACTCAGAGCTGTGGGGGTCAGAGGGTGGTAAAGGAGGAGGTGGCGGAGGGGGGTGGAGGGCGGTAAACGGCAGCCTGTGGAGGAAGAGATGGTGGGAGGGGAGGAGTGGACAGAGCAGGGTCTCCCGGCATCTTTCTTCCAGAGCAACCCTGCTTTAATGACCACTTTCTTTGCTAAAAGGGATTCTTACTACTGAAAAAGCAACAATAAGCAAAGCCCTACTAAACTAATGCCATTGCCTCGTAGTTCAGATGAGGTTCAGGGAGCCCTGAGGACTTTGCCAAAGGGCCATAGCGGTTTGTCTTATTGCCAGAATAGTTCTGCGCTCTGGAACCCCACACTGCATTGCTTCTTAACCTTTACTGCTATTAACCTCTAAGAAAATAGGAACCTTATTTGGTCCTTTAAAACGCACACACACAATTACATTTTGCATTCAATTTTAGGAAGTTCTTAGAAGTCCCTGAGCTAATCCACAGACCCTTGCTTTCCATAATACATTGTCTGTGTTTTGTTTAATGTGAGCTTTGCCATTTGCCTTTTGTGGATGGTTTTTGAAAAGCTTTAGGTGCTTTGCACGGTGGAAGGCTTGGCTTCCCGGGCCAGATGACCTCACAGTGGGCAAGGGAGGCATACCGTCTCCTCCTGCCTGCGTGCTGAAGACAGTCTCTCTCTTGGCAGGCTGCAAGATGAACAACGTTAATGTGGTGTACACGCCGTGGTCAAACCTGAAGAAGACAGCTGACATGGATGTGGGGCAGATAGGCTTCCACAGGCAGAAGGATGTAAGTGTTTTGTGGGAGACAGAGTCCTGGTGCGTGTGCAGCCCCACCTGTTATGGCCAGCACTGCAGTCATTGAGGGCTGAGCATGACAGGTTTCCTAAGGGAGCAAAAGTGGGCTGCTGAACCCCTGGAAAGCCTTGTCCCTCTCTTGGGAGAAAAAACAAAATGTAAAGATTCAGTTCCATCTCTCTCCAAGGTAAAAATTGTAACGGTGGAAAAGAAGGTGAATGAGATCCTGAACCGATTAGAAAAGACCAAATTGGAGCGGTTCCCAGACCTAGCAGCAGAGAAAGAAGGCAGGGATCGTGAAGAGAGGAATGAGAAGAAAGCCCAAATTCAGGAAATGAAAAAGAGAGAAAAAGAAGAAATGAAGAAGAAGAGGGAAATGGATGAACTGAGGTATGTTGGAGTTGTGTCATTGAGTTGGCCTGTGAGATTGTTCCCTACTGATTCTGATCATGAGTTCACCCCAAGAATGCCATCAGTACATGGCGGGGCCTATAACAACCTTAGAACCTTGATGAGTTAGCCGTTTATATTAATGCGTTGGTCAAGTGAACTGCCCTTTTACCAAGGCAGAATATGAGAACATGTGAAATAAAACAACTCATTGTATTAGATAAACCATGGTGGGTTTTCATTAGCATTTGACTTGTGAGGTTCTTCAGAAAGAACACGATTGTGTACTAAGTGGTTGTTAGATGGTGGTTGTGTTTGTTTTGGTGCTGGGAAGAACCCAGGGCCTTGTGCATGCTCAGTGAGCTCTGCTGCAAGCTGCATCCAGCTGGGTGATAAGCACTGAATATTGACGGACTGCGTGGCTTAAGTGTAGTTGTCTTGGCCTGAGAGGACAACACTACTAAGTCCCAAAGCTGATTTTAAAGCTTTTTCTACATTTTGAAAGTTTGAAGTAATTAATGGAAGTCTGCTTCATTGCCCTACATTTTTAAACAATAATTAAAAATCTAATTTGGCTCCTAAAATACTAGCAAATAAAGCTATGAGATTCAGATGATTCCAGTTTTCTATTGCTTCTCTAACAAATTGCCACACATTTATTTGATTAAAACAATGGAAATTTATTATCTTACAGTCCTGTAGATTAGAAGACCAGCGTATTTCTTGCTGGGCTAAAATCAAGATGTTACGGGCCTTTATTCCTTGTGGAGGAATCTCCAGAGAGAATCTCCTTTTCCAGCTTCTGAGATTGCCCACTTTCCCTTGTTCCCTCTCAAAGTCACATGCAGTGCCCCTTCTCTAGTCACAAGTGTTTAGATCAGACCCACCCAGTTAATCCAGGATAATCTCTCCATTTTAAAGCCTTTAATGGCATCTGCAAAGTCTTATGTTGACCCTGTAAGGTATCAGATGTGTATTCAGAGATTGCAGTGGACATCACGAGGTGGAGGCTGGAGAGGGCGTCATTCAGCCACTCTACTGACTCTACGTAAATCCATACTACTGTCTCTAGTCAGACCCTTTATTTTTCATAGCTACAAGAAATTATTCCTGTAATTTCTAGTTATAGTTCTTACTATGGTTTTCCATAGGTATCGTTTGTTAATAAGTATAACAAAAAAAGAGTGTAAATAACATATATCACCTTTGCAAATGATAAGTCCTGTTATGCCCTGACCTAGTTCCTTGACATACCTTTGTCTCTTAGAAAAGCTGTTGGGTGTGAATGTAGGTGTTATATCACGTGCTTTTTCATTAGTTACTCACATGTGTGTGTTCCTGTTGGGAGTTCTGATAAAGCATTATGATTAATTCATTTAAAATAGAAGCATTGTCCTGAGTTACGATCTGTTAGCAAGACACAGACTGATGCGTAGACTTAGGTGTATGATGTGGCCTAGGATCGTGCAAGTAAAACAGAACTTACCAACCCCGCTAGTGTGGTAAGTCGGTAAATTCTGAGTGATGCATGATTTAGAGGAGTTCATTATCTTTTGCTTGTAGTTGAGAGTAGGGGAAAATTGAAGACATGCCTTTCCATATCCTTCACAGAGATAGATAGATAGATAGATAGATAGATAGATATTTTTTTTTAGAAACATGAATGTTAGATGTTAGAAACAAAGCACTTATTTGCTTATAAGATTTAATAAGAAAGAGTAGATAACTTATTTGAACATTTGCCCTCTGTCGAGTGCTGCACTGATAGTGTTTCTTTGTGTTATCTCACTTATGAGGTGGGTATTTTTGTCGTCTGCACTTCGTAGGAGAAAAACTAAATCTGAGAAGCAATTATGTCACATAATCTGATTCTCAAGTCTACATACATTACTGGACTCTGCTGCCGTCTAGTCAATTCAGTTTCAAAGTAGTACTCATTCAATATAAATCAAGTAACTTATAGATGTTATAATTTACCTGAAACAAACACTGTATTCTGTGTTTCCAATTCAGATATATATTACTAAAATGTATTGCATTTAGTATGATTTTACTAGTTTTAAAAGTTATAAGCATTTAAATCAAAGAAACCATCAACTAAAAGACTTTCTGAGAGCAGGGCGTGGTGGCGCACGCCATTAATCCCAGCACTAGGGAGGCTGAGGTAGGAGGAGCATTGTGAGTTCGAGGCCAGCTTGGGCTACAAAGCGAGCGCAAGGCCGGCCTGAGCTACATAGTGTGATCCTGCCTCAAAAAAAATTGGGACCGGGAGTTTGGCTCAGCGACTTAAGCGCCTACCCTGGCAGGTGCGAGGTTGTGAGTTCGATCCCCGGTGCCACCAAAAAAAAAAAAAAAAAAAAAAAAAAAAAAAAAAAAAAAAAAAAAAAAAAAAAAAAAAAAAAAAAAAAAAAAAAAAAAGACTTTCTGTATCTTCTGGGCTTTCTTACATAGTAACGACAACATTTAAAATGTTGATATGAACCTAGGGAAACATTAGCAGTCTTTATTAGGTTAAAATCTTTGCTTCAGGAGTTTATCTAATCATTCCCATTTTCTAAGCTGTCACTAGCCACTTGTATTTTTTAATAGTCATTGTAGGCTTTAGAAAACCAAAAAACAATTTCTGTGTTCATCGCTATTAAACAGGTACCACACAGATAGCTTTCTGTAGCATGCTGTAGAAGGTAGGAGAACTCTTGAGGAGGGCTGTCATGCAGGGATGGATGTGGGCCATGTCAGGTCTGTGTGGCATATCTAGAGCTGCGGTTTGCATGTTATGTCCTGCAGCTTTTGTGAAATTCCAACAGCAGGCTGTAAATTTCTGATTTATCATACAAGGTATGATTTAAAAAGCATGCTTCAAAAATTTATTACAGTAAAAAGCCCATTGCCATGAATCTTCCTCCAAATGCTCCACCCAGCCTCAGACATATATCTTTGTCTTGTTACTTTCCGAGGCAACTCCAGAAGTCCTCTTTGCTGAGGGTCTTTAGTTGTGCAGTCATAGCTGCCTCAGTATCCTGAATTGATCCAAAATGTTCAGGGGCAATTTCTGTCAGATAAACACATTATGTTGTGTCCTTGTCCACCTTGTTCACTGGATCCAGTGCTGTGTGATTTCTGGCTCTTCCCCAAAGTCAAAATGACCATGAAAGGTAAATACTTTGAATTGATTCGGGACGTGGAGGCAGCCACAACAGCATAACTAAAGACACTCTTGAAAGACGACTTCCAGAGCTGCTTCAGAAAATGGCAAGAAGTTGGGCATGGTAATGACACCTATAATCCCAGCACTCAGGCTGAGACAGAGGATTACTGCAAGTTCAAGGCTGGGCTGGGGTACATACTGAGTTCTAGGCTGGCCTGAACTGTATAGTGAAGCCCATCCCCCAAAGAAAAAAGAAAAAGTGGCAAGAAAAATAGGGTAAGTGTGCAGAATGAGGGGATTTTGAAACAGATCACTTCAGCAAGGAAATGAATATGTGGACAGTTACTCTTTATAAGTGGTAAAGCAGAAAGTCTCTAAGTTCGCAGTCCTTACTGTACACTGCTGCCTTTGAGAGAAGGAATGAAAAGGTCGACTAGGCTATACATAGGCAAATAAAAGACTGAAAAATTATATTGTACAGTGGTTTAAAAGGTTTCATTTAGTTCAAAATTTTATATAAGTAATAAAGGAGCCTTTACAGGAGTTATGTGACATGGGTAGAAATAGACTTGTAGGGTAAATTCAGTAAGCACATGTAAAAGAGGTAATTGTGAGGCCATTGATTTTTTTTTTTTTTTTTTTTTTTTGGTACCAGGAATTGAACTCACAACCTCATGCCTGCCAATCAAGTGTTTAGGCCACTGAGCTGAATCCCCAGCCCTATTTTTTGAGACAGGGTCTCACTATGCAGTTCAGGCTGGCCTTGAACTCACTTTGTAGCCCAGGCTGGTCTCTAACTCACAACAATCCTCCTGCCTCAGCCTCTGGAGTGCTGGGATTAAAGGCATGCACCATTACACCCAGCAAGGCCATTGATTAAAAGGACTACCTGGTCTCTTAAAGAAACTGCTTGGTCGTTCTTCCTTTTCTTTACCTCATACACACTGCTACTACCTTCACAAGTAATGCTCTGTGTTAAGTATAAGCACCTTTAAAGGAGGACTTGTGCAGTGGTTGCATCCCTGTATTCGTGGCAGTGCTTTGCATAGAAATACAGAGTGATTAATCTATGTGTCATGAATGAATGAGTGACCAAGATTAGCTTCCCTGCTGCTGTGGTTGCGAAGCTGAGCTCAGAACTCCTACAGCTAGTTGAAAAGGCCCGGAAGTGCTTTAGGCAGAGGGAGCTGTGTGCAAGGATGCTGGGTGGGAAGCAGCAAGGCAAAACATGGAACCAAAATCCTAAATGACTGGGCCAGCGAGAGCGGGAGGAAGATGGGTCGAGCAGCTGGTCCATGTAGCGCCTTACTGCTCATGTTTGTCTGTGACATCATCACAAGGTTTCCAGCAGAAGGATGGTACATGAGGCTTGATTTTGGGGAGGTCACTGCAAAGGGAACCAGTGTAGGTGTGGGTGGCTGGGGAGTGATTAGCAGTTGTCCACAGGTGATGGTAGCTTGGATGGTGGTGGGGACATACAGTGAAGAGTAGACCAGTGAGAGATGCATTTGTAGGTGAAATGATAGGACCCGATGATAGTTTGGATTGAGAGGAGGGCTGAGAAGAACTCCTGGGTTTCTGGTTTGAAGTGCAACGGACAGCGTCACTCTTTAAGCTAGGGAGCAGCCGTACAAAGGAATCCAATTGGTTTTGGTAAGGGCTGGACCGTGCATTAGATGTAGAAATCTGAAAATACCTGTGAGACAGCTAAAAAAGATGTCATAGAGGCAGTCGGGTTGATGGGTGAAACTCAGGAAACGTGGCCTAGAAAAAGGTCAATTTGTGTTTTACTTTCATATAGGTGGGAATTCTGGCCCAGTGATCCTTCAGGTTGGGTGGTAAATGTTTATAAAATGCTTGTTGACTGAATAACCTCATTTTAAATGTTTTCTTTTCTCCTAGGAGCTATTCATCACTAATGAAAGTTGAGAATATGTCTTCAAATCAGGTGTGTTCAAGTTATTTGCTCTAATGTGACTTGAAATAATTCAATAAGTTTTTTTAATAAGTGAGTTGCTGGCCAGTGTGGCATTATAAAGTCATTCGTTCTGTGATTGAAAACTGTTGTGCTCTACTCAGGCTGGATTCTGTTAAGTGGTGCCCTATTTCCCTACCGACTTTCTCATGTATCTGTTTTCAGATAGCTCACTTTTAGAAGGACATTTGTCATAGCTTGTTTACTGTGAAGTATAGGCTCATTAGTATGTAGGATGTGCTTGCCTTTCATTGTTGTAACAAAATACCTGAGATAATTAACATTAAAAAATTTAGTTTGACTCACTGTTTGGTGGTTTCAGCCCATGGTCAGTTGGTCTCACTATTTTGGGGCCAGTGGAGAGGCAGTGTATCATGGTGGGAGCAGGCAGCAGAGGAAGCTGCTTACCTCATGGCAGCCAGGAAGGAAGAGAGACAAAAAGGGGCTGGGGCCCCCAGCATAACTTCCGCCACCAGGCCCCACCTCTTTAAACTTCCACCAGTAGCACCATGGGCTGCACATGAAGCCCTTGGGCTTTTGGGGGCCATTCCAGATCCAGACTTTGGCACAGGACTTTTTCCTGTTTCCTCCTGTTTTTCTATTCTTGGGCCTGCAAGAGTGCCTTGATTTGTTAATCTTCTGTATTGATGTGACTCGATTCTACAGTGTAACTGAGCAAGAACAGAATTATCACCTTCATTAAAAAACAAATAGAAGTTGTGACCCCCAGATGTTATACTGTAGCCTAAATGACCAAATTCGCTGTTTTCATGTCCTGGGGGCCAGGGAAATGGTGACCCATGGCCTAGTGCCAAAGGGATCTTGTTAATATCCACATCTGACTGTTTCATTGGAACTGAGTTAGACTTCCGATCCTTGAGGGCTTTGTTCCCCAGAGTTACACTACATTGTCAGAGGGAGCATAATTCAACTGTTACTGAACAGTAGTCCTTGTAGAAAATTAAAACCATGTGGATATATTGGAGATTTCAGGTTTTATTACATAGTTGTAAAGTACATACTTTAGATTGGCATCATACTATATGCTAACTACTAATTGCACGCACTGTTTAAATTAAATAAAATCTCTTTAAAACTCGCATTTCTCAGTCACGCCAGCTGTGTGTGGCTAGTGGCCACCGTGTCGGCACAGACACAGAACTTTGCTGTTGCTGCAGAAAGTCCTATTAAGCCACTTCACTTCCCTTGGTGGTCATCCCGTCAGACCCCAGATTCAGTGCATAAATTGGAATGAATAAGATTGTAGACATGATTTCGATCTAATATTCTCCCAAAAATGTTGAAGAACAGTGTCCTTATTCCCACTTCTATGGAGAACGAAATCTAACAAAGCTATTTAGCCGCTCAGGGCGTTTTCCTGACCCGCGAAGTGGAGATGTCACTTCATTGGGCTGTTTTAAAATGTAAACAGGACACATATTTGAGAGTCTTCCCAGACTTAGTTACTGTGGTCTGCAGTTGTTACCCTCCCAGTATCAAAAGATGAGATGTGTGTTCCTTTCAAAAGGTGAGATATGTTCCTTTCTGGAAGCTATTCTTAGATTTCTTGAAACCCAGGACAGTTTGGCAGAAGTTTTAACATATTCCAAATCAAATTTAATGCTAAATTAAGTCCAGTGATCCAGTCTGTGCTGTGGTTATTGTCACTTACTGAAGTTTTCTTTCATTCTCCCATTCATTCATTTATTCATTTATTGATTTTTTTTGAGATGAGTCTTGCTGTGTAGTTCAGGCTAGTCTTGAACTCATTTTGTGGCCCAAGCCCTGGCCTGGAACTCATGGTAATCCTCCTGCTTCAGCCTCCCGAGTGCTGGCATTTCAGGCCTGAGGCACCACACCTGGCTTGAAATTTTCTATCATTTAGAAGCTCTTTTTTTGTGAAAAATCTGGCTTCCATATTATATTCTGACCTGGGACATACTCATTCCCATTATCGTGTATTTTTAAAATGTGGGTGGTGTTCTGGAGTTGAGAAATCTATAGTCACAGATACATCAGTATGTCTTGATGTCTGTGGGACATTGATGCCAAAACCCGCCCTGGTAGCAAAATCTGGAGATGCTTGTGTCCCTTACATAAGATGGCAAAGTATTGGCATCTGACCTACACATATCTTCCTGTATACTTTAAATCCTCTGTAGGTTATTTACACCTAGTATAATGTAAATGTTGTGTAAATAGCTGAACTGTATTGTTTAGGAATAATGACAAGAAAATATCCATGTACATGTTCAGGGCAGATTTTTAAAAAAAATATTTTCCACCTGCATTTGGTTGAATCCACAGATCCAGAGGCCTGATCATGTACTATACATGTACAGACACCATCCGATTAGTGACAGGTGTTTCAGGACTAGAAAATTAACTTGCAGACCAACAGGTGACCAGCCCTGCTGTCCTCCTCACGCTCTGTTGTTGCGTGATACCCGTGCACCTGAGCTTGAATCAAGTTCAAGTTCCCAAGGAAGTTTTCATTGAGTAGTTTTATTTCTTTCAGTGGACAGACTCTTGTATCTCCCTTTACCCACAGTTCAAAAGGAAAAGCTTTAATTCTTCTTGTAACCATCTTCTGTTAGGAGATGTAGATTTTATGCTCTAATTTGGCAGCGTGGTCAGTTTTGATTTTTATTTAAGGCTGTTTGTGTAAGACTTGATTATTTCATTTATACAAGTTTATTAGGAAGTATACTTTCACTCTGAAGTTGGTTTTTACTTCAGATTATCAGTGTTCTATTTAGGATAATCTCTTCAATTTATAATTTCTTTCTAATCTTTCTAAATTTGTTATTAGGAATCATAAACAATTACTTGTGACATTTGGTTTATCAGTTTATCACTGGGTAACAAGAAACCTGTTTGTTAAATTGAAAAGCATGTTGATTCAAAGCAGATGGAATCTAAAATAGAAGGGTTGTCCAAATAGTCTCAGATCTCAGGTAAGTAGTTAAAGGTTTCTTTGATCCCAGAACATAGACCCTCAGACAGGTGGGGGCTCTGTGGCTGTCACTCAGAGTGTGGCTGTCACTCAGAGCCTCTGTAGGGAGCAGCACTTTCACTGCGACTGTCACCAGCACAGGAGTTCATCCCGAGTGACTGGGACAGAAAGCTGACACCGGCGATGGACGGTGACCCTCGGAGACAGTGTCGATGCTGGTACTTGAGTGGGGGACTCTGGAGCATTCAGCCTGGTGCCTGGACAGAGTCCAGACCGCCTGCTCCCCGCAGTCGTCCGAGGCTCCTGCGCTGCGGTGCAGTTCCTTGTGCTGATGGGAGAGAAGCGCAGCGGCCGCTGCTTCGTGCTCGCCTCTGGCCCTTCTCTCCCACCCCGGACAGAGGCTGTCCACGTCCTGTCGCCGTCTCTAACTCCACTGGTGTCCAGATAAAACCGGTGCAGTGCTCAGGTGGTGGCTCTGAGAGAACTGTTAGCAAATGTGGCAGAAAAGGGCTTCGGGCCTCTGCTGTGAGCCACAGAACAGGGTCGGTGCCTTCGCTCTGAACCATCCCGGAGGGATTTCTTTTGACTGGTCTTGGCAAGCTGGCCAGTTTGGTAGCTGCCTTGTATTTGGCTTCCTAAGGATTTTTCAAGGGAGGAAAGGGAAGAAAGAGGGAGGGAGGGGCAGAGGAAAAGGAAGAAAGGGAGGGAGGAAATACGGCCATCTGTGAAGTCACAAATCTGACAACCTTGAGGGCTAGGTGTGGCTCAGTGGCAGAGCACTTGCCAGTGTGCGCGAGGTGCTGGGTTCCATCCCCAGCACTGCAAAGTAAACGAAAGCAAAAAGAAAAAACCTGACAATCTTGAGGTTCAACAAATCGGAGTTTAGGTCAGCTGCTGGCCTAAAAGTATTGAGGCAGTGTGTGTTCAGTAGAGTTGCTGACGGATCAGTCATTCCTATTATGTCCATTTAAGGTAAGCAGCATGGTGTTGTAGGGTACATGTGGGTAGTAAAAATTACTGTGGTGAAACATCAACATCCACCGTCTCATAGTTACTTATCTAAAAAAAAAAAAATGGGCTTCATTCTAAGTTAGTAAATTGTAGCTGTTATTAACGTAGAATCACATTTTCTTATGGTCACGTTTGTGACTGGGCCGTGCAGGCTGTGTGCCGTCATTTGGGAACCATGGTAACTCGCTGGTGTGACTCAGGCTGTGCCGCGGCACCTGCTAGTCCAGCTGTTCCAGAGAACAGTACAGATGGACAAGAAGTGATGAGTGGACTTAGTTCTTTTGCTTTGTACTTTCTGTACCCTGAGGATGAGGGGTGAGAAGCAGTCTTGTCAGTTAAGTTTGTAATTGTAAATTTTAAATACTAAGTTACTTATCTTCAAGACTTTTATAGTTTCTCTTTTTTATTTCCTACAGGATGGCAATGATTCAGACGAATTCATGTGAAAGGAGAAAAGGGCTTGAAAGATGTGAATGTAGAGACCATTGCAGACTTTCTGATTTCATCTCTGTTGTGAATTTTAAAAACAACCAAAATTCTGCCTTCATTCTACATGGAGATTCTTTGTTTTGGAGTTTAAAAAGATGTTCCCTTTTTTTGCTGACAGAAAGGGACAGATATTATATATATATATATATGTGTACGTACAATGATGAACTTGAAGATGACATATAACTTTAGGAAAGTGAAAGTATTTTTGCCAGATCATGTCTCAGTGCCTCGTGGAAGCTGACTGCCCTTGCTCTTGAGAGAGACGTTGGAACAAACCAACTCTGGGAAGTACTTGTGTGGCTGTGGTCTATCCCTCAAAACAGATGTCTCGAAAAGCTTTCCATATCCTAAAATATCTTCACTTCTGCTAAGAATATGTTTGTGAGCAATTCAAGCTCATGTTCCTGTTTCTGATTTCCTGATTAGGGAAAAAGGAAAAAAAGGGGGGGATATGGGTTTCGAAGATGACAGTGATATTTCAAAAGACCATGAACTGCAGTAACCGCGTTCCCTCCCTCACGTCATCTGAGTCTGGTAGTGTCGTCACCACGCAGAATTCTTGCTTTCTCAGAGTTGGGGCCCCAGACTTAGCAGCATCGTAGTTAAAGAAACAGTTGGTCCTAATCATGCAGGCCTGGTGGTGGTGGTTCCCTGAGCACCAGGTGACCCTGGCCACAGACATGACAGCTCCCAGGATCTGGAGTCTCCGCACAGGGGGAGACAGCGGAAGGGGTGCTGTGTGAATTGTATGGGAGAGACGGGTGACCTGACTTTAGTCTTCGGATACAGCATGAGGCAGAAGTCTGTACTGGATTGTGATTTTAGAAAAAAACCAAGCATTTCCCCAGCCAGCCAAGTAATTTGCTTCTTTACCTTGGAATGGATTGAAGTTTTGTAACCCCAGAGTTCTAATTTCTCCGTTGTAGATGCAGTAACTGAATATATAATTACTGCTCATTGGAAACACCTGCTACTCAGTGCAATTCTGGCCAGAAGATAAATTCTTACTGCACTATGTGAGGCAACCCCATGGGAAGAGACAAAAGAAAATAGTGAAAAGAGAACAAAGCCTGCAGGGTGGCAGGCGCACAGGTTCACATTGTAACACGCCCAGGAAAATCTGCCCGCGGCGCTATTAGCTAACCCAGCAAAAATGGTCTACATCAGACCTTCCAGCCGTTGTAGCACTTTGGATCTGTGGGTAAAACCCAAAAGACTAGCGGTTCCTTTTATTTCAAGTTGACGTATGGGGCTGAACTGGAAAATTCCCTGAGGCATTAGTCATTGGCCTGATTCTGAGGGGGAATGGAAGACAGCACCAGAGATCAGAGAGTGTGTGTGTGTGTGAATGGTATCTAGTCTGGAGTTTTGCAATTAAAAAATTATAATAAAGTATCTTTTTTAATCTGGATGGACACCGATACATAACTTAAAATTTACTTACTAGAAAAAGGACCAGCCTCATCCCCAACCCGGGGTTAAGAGTGATCTTGCTGCAAAGGCCTCGTTTATCGCAAGCTTGTTCTGCAAGCCCAGAGCCACACGCCTGCCAGGCAGAGTGCTCACCCCGCCCTCGCTGCGTGCAGCCTGGACCCTGGCGGCTGACCCATCCTGGCGGGTCTGCAGGGGCATCCTCACTGGTAACTGCCTGCCTCCCCCCTTGCCCGCTGCGTCCCGGCGGCCGGCCTTCCTCAGACACTCTCAGCTGCCTGTGCACAGCCATGCAGCCTGTGCTTTGGTCTCTGTGTCTAGTCCTGGTTGGCTGTGACACTCACCTGCCATAGCACAGGCTCCAGCATGGCCTGTGTGCCCTCAGCCTGCGCCCCGGGACTCCTCTGTGCCCCACAATGCAGCATGTGGCTAGAGCTCTTGAAGAGTAAATAGTTACTCTCTCAGCTTAATACTTCTAACTGTCAAGGCCTCTTCTGAATTCTCTGAGCTGAACTCGGGGGCTAACTCACCTCCAGTTCTAGGTTGATTTCCTTCTGCCTGGTGTATTTTTTTCCAGCTCCCTTAGTTCTAGGGAAAATGAAAACCCTCTTGTGAGCACATGGCAGGTTCCTTGCTGACAGGTCAGACTATTGGTGTGGAAGTCATCTCCTTCCTTGCCATTGGTGTGTTTCCTAAAGGTTTCATAAGGAAGTGCCAAAGCGTTACTCCCTGTGAACCGTGTCCTGGATCCCATCTGCATCGTGGGCTCTGTGGGACTGTGGCCCTTCGCCCACTCTAGTTTCACCCTTCTGACCTGCACACAGGCGAGGGTTGCATTGTCTTTCCATGAACTTCACTAACTGTTCCTGCTCTATTCAGACAACTTTAGATTTCACATTTGTTACCCACCGTTGTTCATCTGGGGCCACAATCCTCGGGCAAGGGAGGTTTGCCAGCACCTATGTTAGGACAGATGCTGCAGAGTTCTCCAGACTATCAAAGATTTTCATGGCATATGTGACAGACTTGTGGAATGCCTTCAGCATCTTTTTCTGTATGGATCTGCAGTGAGCCTTTGTAGCTGGTGAGTGCCAGTCATCCCCCCCGCTCAGGAAAGATGGTGTGAGCCTCGAACAGCAGCAAGACCAGAGCGGGAGAACGGCTCCAGCATCCAGCTGGGGACTGAAGCGCTTCCACCCACACTTGCGTCTGTCTGAGAAAAGGAAGTTCCTGTTTTCTGAGCTGGAACCATTTATAGGGAAAATTGAGCAGGGTGGCAAAGGAGAAATGGAACAAGTTTCCAGTTTCTCCTGAGTCATAACATTGAAGCCTGCTTTTGTTGTCCAGTGTGAGCGCAGCGTGTGCGTGACAAACCCGTATTCAGAGGGACCATACTAGAGTGTGCAGGGGGCCTTTTGGTTTTGAAATGGAATATTAAAAATTCAAGCTGTAATCAAAAAGATAAAATTAGAAACACAAATGCCACGCTAAATGTCAGTCTTGACCCTCCTCACTCCAGGGTGTGGCTGTCAGCAACGAGAATAGCACAGCTGTGGCCCAAGCAAGTTCCTCTTCAAGCCATGCTGTGAGCGGCTGTGCCAGGCACACCTGAGGCCGGCGTGCTGAGTGAAGTTTATGCTCGTCTTGCATTTCAAAAATGAAGTGATGAAGCCGGGCGTGGTGACGCACACCTTTAATTCCAGCACTCTGGAGGCTGAGGTAGGCGGAGCATTGTGAGTTCGAGGCTGGCTTGGGCTACAACGTGAGTGCAAGGCTGGCCTGAGCTACATAGTGCGACCCTGCTTCAAAAAACTAGGGCCGGGAATTTGGCTCAGTGGCTTAAGCGCCTGTCTGGCAGGCATGAGGCTGTGAGTTCGATCCCCAGTGCCGCAAAAAAAAAAAAAAAAAAAAAAAAAAAATGAGACGGCAATCACAGATACAGTGTGACCTGGATAAATGATGTGTACAAATAAAATAACAGACTACAGTTTGAGTAGGACCACGTAGGTTTGAGGAGGTTTTGTTTTGTTTTGTTTGTTTTTGTTTTGTTTTTGAGATAGGGATTCACCATGCAGTTCAGGCTGCCCTTCAACTCACTTTGTAGCTCAGGCTGACCTTGAACTCAGCAATCCTCCTGCCTCAGCCTCTTGAGTGCTGGGATTGCAGGCGTGCGCCACCACACCTGACTTGTGGGATTTCACTTGATGTCTGTGAGGGCTCAGTCTCACTGATGGGACCTGGACCCTGCATTTAGGTGAGTAGGAAGAAGGTGCGGCTGGTGCTCCACGTCATGGACAAAGTTTTTCAGTTACTTTTGCTCCTCAGCAAGAAGGAAGAGCTATCTACCCAAAAGATCTCCCAAGGATTCCAGGAGGAAGACTGAAGAACCTGGGGCTAAAAGACCATGTCTGAGCACTAGCGTTTGGAGTTTGCAATCTGATTCCCTGCCCTCTCAAAGGTCTTAGGGGTCTGCTTGAAATTGAAGCCGGTACCTTAGTCTGTTTAGTGCTGCTGTAACAAAACACTTGAGGCCAGGGGCTCTGTAAGAGGTTTTACTGGCTCATGGTTCTGGAGGTAGGATGGTCTAAAGAGCATGGTGCAGGCCTCCTGGCAAGAGCCCCAATGGCTGCATCACCACACGGCGGAGAAGTGGAAACGGAAAGTTTCCTGCAGGACAGCAAGTGTGTAGAGTGACCTGGCTTCCTGACAGCCCGCTCTCGTGAGACACAGACCCGCTGGCGCACTGATGAGGGTGGAGAGCTGCCATTGCGCAGTTAATCTCCTACTAGGCCCCATCTCTTCGGGGTCCCACCTTCCCAACTGCCGTGTGGACCAAACCTCAGCGCTGGAAGGAACCTTTAGCGCACGAGCCATATTTAAACTGTGACAGCCGGGCTGACTGTGCAAATGTGGAGACATGCTGGAGCAGCTTCCCTGACCAAGATAGGGTTCTGAATTAGTGTCTTCTGCAGGTTTGACTCCATGGTTATAGAGCTTACTGTATGTTTACTCAGTGTTTGTGGAGAATTACAGTATTGGGATTTTTCTCCCAACTGTAAAAGCATATGTGTATTCTTAAATGTTTATCAGAGGACATTTGAGTTATTTTCTATCTAATAAGGGCAACACTTGTACCCGCTGGCTGTAAGCTGCCTTACTAGACTTCTGGGGTTTGAATATTTGAATAAATTATAAGGGAACTGGAGTTTAAAATCAGAGTTTTCATACAGGCAAAAGTAAAGATCCATGTGACTACTAGGCAGACTTACTAGTGCATGAGAAACACGGACATCTAACCCCTCTACCCATGGTTTGTCATTAGTTTATGGAGTCCTCTGTCCCAAACCAACTGGTTCATTTGGTCTTTCTGATTTCATGGCTGTCAATTCCTGAAGGAGCTCCACAATCTGCAGCTCAGTGATAGTGACTAAGGGTCTGCACTGCAGCTGCCGCATGAAATGAGAAACCACTCTGCCCCGGGGGCAGACACTGTTGAGCACTGCTGACTCAGCACTTTCTGCTGAGTCAAGCAATGGCCGCAGGGGGAAAGATTTGCTCACTTTAGAAACCCATGCAGATTTCTCAGGTTCTCAAACCTGGTGAGTAGGTGTCAATATTGAAGACGGGGGAAAAAAAGAGGGAATTCTCCAAAGTCAGGGTTGTGTTTCCCTCCACATCAACCATCATCTTGTAACCGCTGGAGTAAAAATAGAAGACTAATGGCCTGACATTTCACATCCTGCCTAGCAGAGGCCCGAGCAACCCAGGCTCCTGCTGTTGTTTTGATTTCTGCCTCAGCAGTTTGCTTCGCATATGAAAGGCTGACATTTGCTTATGATCTCAGAAGAGAACTGGGACTTTTTAAGGTGGCAAAAGTGGGTCTGTTGGTCTGAACCTCTTTGACCCCCATTGTGAAGACCCAATCCAGGGTCAACAAATTCAAACCACAGACTGAAAAAGACAAACTCATTAGAGGCACTGTGCAGTGTCTTTTAGGCAGCCCAGCCTTGCCACAAGTGTCTTTAATTGTGAAGCTCTTGGCTTCATATGATAACATCCCTTTGAAACTGTGAATATTTCATGGTTCCTGTAGCCAAGCAGAAGCTGGTGCCATGTTCTTGGACCTCCAGAGCTGTGAGCTAAAGAAACCTTTGTATACAGTTCCAAGCCTCAGGTATTTTGTTATATCAACACAAAAGAGACTAAGGCAATCTGAAATAGACAAAACTTTAATTTGGTTCTCCAAAAACTTTCCTGGTGCCTACAAGTAGAAAATGTTCTCTGTTTTCAACAAGAAGAAACAGAGTGGCTCATGTTCCCATCCCTGGCCCAAGGGAGGCTGCTCCCTGCTTTGTTCCTTTTTACATTTTATTTTATTTTATTTATTACCATAGAAGAGAGTGTTATGGTACCATGTTTAAAACCAATGATTGGGCCAGGGATTTAGCTCAGCAGTATAAGAGCCTGCCTGGTAGGCAAAAGGTCATGAATTCAATCCCCAGTACCAAAAACAAAATACATAAATAAAAAATAAAAAATAAAAAACAGTGATTGGTCGGTGCTTTGTAACAGAGCAAAAACCTTTCAATACAACAACAGCTCAACTACCCAGACTTTTTTCTCATCCTCTTCTATTGAAACGAGATACTCCCAAGGCTAATGCTCTACCCTCAAGACCAAAGGGTAGAAGAAACACACAGCTTCTCATCACAGCAGCTGCCTCCTCACTTCAGGTCCTAGTAACTCCACACAGTCTGGGCTCCAGCGTCAGGGAGAATTGTTAACATTCCCCCATTTATGCCACTAGGTACCCATGGTTCAGAATTCAAGAGATCGAAAAGGGTAAATGGTGAAAACTGTTCCCAGTTCCGCTTCTTAGGGCAACCAGTGGGATTACCAGTGGGGTTACCAGAGGGGTTTTTGTTTGTCAGTTAAAGGCAGAAGCTTTTGATTAGGCTCAGCTGAGCCCAGGGATTCTGCCTGCTGCTTGTCCTGTAGGAATCAGTGGCTCAACCAAAGAGAGAGGGGAGAGGGGCTTCTTTCTGTTTGTACCTCCTGGGGCATCTGACCCAGGAGGCAACACCCTGCGGCCTCCTGGGGATCACACCGGCAGCCGGCACGAGGGAGCAGATAATAAGTTCAGAAGTGAAGAGGAGCAAGACGGTAAGGTGGGCCCTGGTGATGTATCACAAACCAACCTCTGCTTGGACATCAAATCGTGGGGCAAATTGTCTCCTCATAGACCCCTATGTCTGTTAAAAATCCAAGCTTGGTGGAAAATGAACCAAACTGACTTAGCTTCATCTCAGTTTGTACTTGAGGGTGGAGACTGTGTGTGTGTGTGTGTGTGTGTGTGTGTGTGTACAAGACTGGCCTCAGGCAACTCCAGACTTTGGTGCCATCTCCCTTTTGGTTCTTCCCCACATCTAGCCTGCTCCCGTCCGTAGCCAAGGCCCTGGCATCTCTTCTCATCCTGACAAGAAGCATGGGGAAAAGCCCTGGCACGGGAAGAGGATCCACAGGAATGGCAGATGGGAGGGAAAGGAGCCATATCCAGTTTCTACCCCAGGTTTCCCCTGGGGTGAGGTGGGGTGGACTTGAACAGGCAGCTCTGCTACTCTTTGTGCAACTGGGGCTCATGATGAACCATTTGTCCCCTGTCAGTTTCTGTTTACCAACTGGAAAGGGAGGAGCAGGAGAGCAGAAACCCTAAATTCTAGTGCTGCAGGGCCAGGCCAGTGACACACACAAGGAATGGAAGACAAGACAGCTCACGCTCGTGAGAACGGGGCAGGGTGTCACTCTCCTAAAGATGTGACTGCCTCGGTGTGGCCTTGGAGTGCCACATGGAACTCAAGTCTTACAAGAGAAGCCAATAGACAAGTGGTTCTTCGAATAGAGCTTAACAGGAAAAAAGAAATGGCTTTTTCTCCCTATACCTGCCTTATAGGTATGAAAATCCTATTTTGTTCAAGTCAAACCTTCAATGTCTCCTGTAATTCAAAACTTAAGACCTCCTCTCGGTTTGAGTCTGAGTCTTCACTCTGCCTCTTCCTCCACAGCCAGCTCCTTCAGAATTGGGAAAAGGCCCAGAGAAGACGGCGTAAGGAGGAGTAGCTTCTGTGTGCTCTAGGCCAGGGGCAGTGGGTAAGGGATAGAGAAAAAGAGAAAGCCACTCATGATAAGCATTGCTATAATCTGGCTATCAGTGGCTGTCTTAGTCTCCTCATCGCTGAGACGCAACACCTGACACCACAACCTGACGGAGGAGAGCTTTATTTTGGCTCATGTTTCAGTCCACAGTTGGTTGGCTCCGAGGCAGACTGGTAGGGCAGCAGGCCTGGTGGCGGAGAGGTGCTCACAGCATGGTGGACAGAAAGCAGAAAGACAGGAGCCAGGGAGGGAGACACACCCTTCCAGGCCCCACCCCTAGTGAAGTAACCCTCCTCTTCTAAGCAGGATGCACCTCCCATCACATTTTCCTATAAACTTACAGTGGGTTAATCTACCGATGAATATCATGCTCCCATGAGCCAATTGCCTCCCAAAAGCCCCACCTATGGGTACATGAGCCCCACCTATGAGTGCATGAGACTTTGGAGGAACATCTAGATATAAATCATAGCAGCGACCCCAAAGCAGCAGTGGCCTCAACACAATTCTTCCTGGGGCTCTTTTGCGGGTTCTTCTGGCTAACTAAAGGGATCTCCAAGGCCATAGTTCTGCTTCCAGGATTGTGTATCTGAGCTCGGTTCTTTCAACCTTTGCCCACCACACAGCCCGCTGCGGCTTGCATTCTCTGCCACTGCAGGCTGCCCTCTGCAGGGCCGTCTCAGCAGTAGGCATCACCTGGAGCCCAGCCTTCTGCCCCTGCTTCCATTTCACCAGCGGGACCCTCCACTTCTAAGTGAAACTGGTCCCACTTGGCCAGCTGCTTCCACTGACCGCTCGCCTACCGCTGTGGACCTCGTTCGCCAGCTTCTTGCTTTTAGAATCCCCCAGATGAGAAGCAGCGTGCCTTTATGGGAAGGAATGCTGAAGATGGGCCTGTAGGCCCAGCAAGCTTCTGGCAAGAGGCGGTGATGCCCATCTCTCCTCCTGACCTGCACCCCGCCCCCCAGGTTTGTTTCTTGAGATAGGGTGTTGCTATGTAGTTCAGGCTGGCTTTGAGCTCACTATGTAGTCTAAGCTGGCCTCAAACTTACATCGATCCTCTTGCCTTAGCCTCCCTCATGCTGTGGTTACATGTGTGCACCACCATGACCTGCTCCACCCTCAAGTTCCTGAAGGCCCTTCATTTCGCTTGGGATGGTGGGAGTGGAAAGAATAGATTCAGTTCAGCGTGATCCCTTTGAGTCCCCCCCTCCTTGTGTAGCTGTTGGGTGACTGGTTTTGCTCTCCTGTCTTGGTGCATTCCGCACGTGGAATGTGGATGCACTCACCAATTCTTGCTTCCTACTTTGAGACTTTGTGTCTATCCAATAATACATAACAAACAAACCCAGATTTGTAGGTCGAATTACCAAGTTTTCATATGTGAGAGCTCTGCTTGGGATGAGCTCTGAGGTCTTTTCCAGCCCAGGCCATGTGGGAACCTGTGACTCTGGGAGCTCCTGGGTGGAAGTCTGTGACAAAGCTGCCTGGAATCGTGTTAGTCTATGTGGATGCCGCCACTACCCGGGAAAAACAAGAAGCGGAGGGTTGGGCCAGCAGGTGGCAGGAGAGAGCAAGCCCACAGAAGTTGGAAGTGACCCTAGAGGTCATCAAAGCTTGTTTACTGTCCTATAACCTTTAGGACTCCCAAAGCGAGAGGCCTCAGCCTTGGCATGAACACATGCGGTGATGGGTGGACGCTCATGACTTTCTGAAGCCCTTTGTTTGTTAGAAAGTGGCTTGACCGAGCTCAAAAAAGTGACTCGACAGAAGCCTCACAGTGGCTCCTGGCTGTCATTCTGTCTTCTGTTGGTTTGAGGACAGTGTGAGCTGCTATCTGCAACTGCTCCTCAACTCCCCACTCATGACCTCCAACATGACCCACCAGGAAAAGCAGGCTCCTCACGTCACATGAGGTGAGACCCCCCAACTTTCCCTGTTTGCATAACTCCCAGGAAAGAGCAGGCTCCAACCGAGCTATCCAGGGTCTCCAGCCAGGTCCCCAGCCAGTGGCCCAAGAGCAGGGCAGAGCTGATTCTTCACCGAATGCAGCCTGGATCGCCTGACTCTTTGGCTTCCATTGTTGATCAAATCCCCATCTTTTCCACATATCACTCTGATCAGATTACCCTGGGCTTTGGATATGTTTCTCCCCTTTGAACTGCAGTAAAAACTTGAGATTCGTGCCTTAAAATTTTTTTCTTGTAACAAACACACAAAAGGGTGTTTGAAAAGTATAAAAATGTACATGAAATGAATGAAAACATACATGAAAAGTATGTTCATTTTCAAGGAAAACATACAAATTCTTGTGAATATCATGCTGGTCAAGAAATAGGACAGTACTTGACCCTTCAGAGCCTCTTTGTGCCCTTCAGTAATCACATGCCTGCTTTCCCCCAACTCTCCTGACTTTTGTGATAATCATTCCCTTGTTCTTTTTTAACTAGTGTCTTTAGCACACATCCCTTATGACTGAGACCAATCTACTAGGCAGCATTTTTGGACACACTCAACCAGTTACAAATCCTCCTGATTTTATCTTAATCCGGACAATATTTTCCTTCTTGCTCATATGGTTATCAAAACACCCCTTGTTTGAAATCCAGATAAAATGTATTTATGGCATCTTCCTGATTTACCAGAACCAACCTTGTCAATGAAAGCAAATGAGGCTTAGAGAATGTGTATAGAAAGCAGCCCTTTGATTTCTGTGATTTTGTCTAAGATCAATGGCAAGTTTTCCAAGACTAGCATTGTAAGAATTCACTGTTGACCTTTGGAAAATCAGAGCCACACTTCTGGATCCCTGGCCTTGCTGCCCTTGATTTTTCAAAGTGCACAAATTGAAAGGTTTCTCCTCACAGTTTTCAGTACTGGGGGTATCTTTTGTGGGCCAGGAAGCTAGGACTCAGACAGGACCGGAACCATTTTTAGTGCAGAAAAGGGGTTGGACAGAGATGTTAGTGATAAAATTATTTGTAAGAAATCAGCAGCAGGAGTGGGGTGAAAAATCTGAGGAATCGGCTGAGGATATAGCTCAGCAGCACAGCACCTGCCTTCGAAGCAGGAGGCCCTGAGTTCCATTCCTGGTACCAAAACAAAACAAAATAAAACATGTGAGAATTAAGAGGAAAGGGTGATAGAGTCATGATGTGATGAAACGCATGTGCTTATAAGCAATGAGCTAGAGATTGCCAAAACGAAGTGGTATGGTAGCACTGGAACGATTCTGTCATCAGTCCATTTAGCACGGAGAGATGACTTTCCCGACCTGGAACAGGAAGAAGAAAGAAGACAGAATAGTCTGCAGCTGCAGGTGCAGGGGGCTTAGGCCAGTGGTGGGGGCAGTGTCAAAGAGGCCCCGGGCCCTACAGGAAGGACATCAGATGTAAAAGGAGGGAGTGGAGACAGCGGGAAGTGGGACAGGTTACGTGACCAGGAGTCTGATGAGAGTTAAGTGAGTTATGGTAGGGAAGAGAAGGCACCGGATGTGGGGCTGAGAAGATGGGTTCAAGGACTTGGTGTACCCTGCCCAAGAGGAAGCACCGAGAGCAGGAGGGAGAAGGGGACCCAGGCGGGGCGTCCCTGAGGTGAGGGCTATCAGGCACACGTGAACCTGTGCTGGTCACTGGAAAGGAAAGGGCTGGGTGTGATAGGGGAACTACTGGACCTACATTTCCCTGTAATGACTCCCATAGTGAGAGGGTATGACTGGGGGCAAGGACGGCAAGGAAGGTTTGACACATATAAGGTTGAATGTCAGGGTAAGATAGAGGAGGGACAGAGTCAGAGTTGTGCTTTATATGTCTTAGAATTGATTTATTTTCTGAAGGGTTAATATACTTGTATAATTCAAAATAGAAGCTATGTTAAAAGGTGTGCAGCCAGAAGTCTGGCTCCCAGCCTTGACTCCTTTCACTTACTGTCCCAATACATTGATTGGCTCTGTGGGAGTCATTCTGGCATTTATTGATATCTATGTGTCCATCTTCATCTAGACCTATGCCTACACCCACGTCTCTACCTATGTAATTTTGTTTTGGAGCAATTTCAACTCTACAAAGAACTTCCCCAGAGACCCTCAGAGACCCCATTTATACTCTACTAACTGCTCTCTGAGATTCTAGCAAAGGACCCAACCCCATCCAGCGTTCCCTGTCACACCCCGACGTTCTACCTCTCTAGTCTCCTTCAATCTGGGACAGTCAACGGTGCTTCCTTCAATTTATTTGAAAAGGTATTTGGCCTGGTGATAGTTTGAAACTATGTAATTATTCTAGTTTTCTTCTCACTTTTACCTATTAGTCTTAGCATCCATTGTTGTTTTAACCCGAATTAATTATTATGGTGGCTCTAATGTGATGGTTTTCTAATTTTATCATTCTACATTTTAACCTAAAGAAGAGCTTTCTCTTCTTTATATGGATTTATTTGCGTGCCTTTTTTTTTAACCTGTGCAGGTTTCCTATTTTATACAAAGGATAAAGTCTATTAATATCATTTTTGATGTTCAAAATGTTTCATATTTGAATAGTGGGAGTCCTTTAAAGCTAGTTGTTATGTCCTTCTGACATATCCCCATTATTCTTTGAACATTTCTTTATTTTCTGGTACAAAAAAGAAAATGTTCCAGAGTCATCTTGTACTTTCTCTGCTCAGTCCTGGGGTCAGTCCTTCCTTCATGGGCTACTGGTTCCTTTTAGTAGGAAGTGCTATTTAATTACCACCATCCCGGGCCCACGTGCACCAGAGCATTGCCAGCGCCTCTCAGTGGAGATCCGCACACCTCTGCCCTTTGCAGCTCTATTTACTTTCTATCTGTCTGCCTGTCTGTTAAACCAGAAGGTCACACACTACTTCCAACTCCAAGCCTCATGGCAGGGTTCTTTCTTATTCTCCTTCTTTTCATCGTTACACCTATGCTCTCTGTCAGCAGGAAAATTGTCCCCATTTCTCCAGTGTACCAGGTGTGATCGAAAAATATGATGCTTAAGTTTTTTCAAAAACGTATTTCTGTAAAAGACACATTGTTATTAATCCCCGTTCCAATACTCCCTCTTGCTTTGACCACACTTATCCCATCGTTTCTGTCACTTTCTGAAGCAGTTCTGGAAGTCTTCTTCCGTGAGTGTCTTTAGTTGGGTTGTTGCGGTTGCCTCGGTATCTTGAACACATTTAAAATGTTTATCTTTCACCGTCATTTTGATTTTGGGAAACAGCCAAAAATCCCCTAGAGACCCAGTGAAAAAGCCAGGTAAGGATATACTGTAATGTTTTTATGAACCTGACTTCATTGGATGATGCTTGGTCATCCTATTTTTGATGACATAGAAACACACCAGCAAGTAGACTTCCAGGACTGCTTCAGAAAGTGGCAAGTGCGATGGGATAAGTGTGTGCTAAGTGAGAGAGATTATTTTGAAGGGGACTAATGGCAATGCATCGTTTACAGTAAAATTTTTTAAAATTTAAACACCGATCACATAGCTTGGTCATACATTGTATTTACTTACCAGATCCTTGGCACATACCCACACTGTGCTTCCTCTAGCACCTCCTCCAGTGGACACTGGGTGGGCATTGAGATTGCTCATGAGAGGATGGGTAGAAGGGTATGTTTGTCACAAGTTTGTAAAGGTCTGAGGTGAGGGAGAAAATTGGAATAACTTAGACTTCTGGCCAGATGGTGCTGCTCAGCCTGTAGCAAGATTCTCCATTGAGGCTTGGCTGTCCTGGGGGTGCAAGGGTCAGGTGCCTAGACCAAATTTGCTGGGAAGCTGCCTTGCTATTCACCTTACCACACCTGGTAGCTGTGAACTTCTGTGCATTAAATGTGTGAGAAGACAATCAAATGTTGAGTGGTAATTCTTAAAAATGCAACCAACCTTACTCCTTATAAGGAAATGCAAATTTAACCTGTGCAGTTGTTGTATCTCACCTATGAGACAGACAAAGTCTAGCAGTTGGGTCACATACTGTACCACGGTTCTGATCATTCCCAGAGACAGGAGGGACAGGGATAGAGTTTGCAAAAACACAGATTTCGTCTCCACTAGAGTTAATTCTTCGGATCCCAGGAAAGTTGGACGTCTTTAAGCATCTTAGGAAGGTGGTGCGTACGAAAAGAAGGTCCAGTCTTCCTCTTTGTTCCCTTTTTGTCTCCTGCACAGTTTTGTTTTGTTTTTCTCACTGTGTCTCTCTATCCGTGCCATTCTTTCCTCCTGATTCAGCTAATTTATTTGTTTATGAACAAATATTCACTGAGCATGTGTGTTATGCAAACTCTAGGAGTGATTTTGATATAGGGGAATGAAACTCCCAACCTACTACATGTCCAGTACGAATTCGTGTTCTCTAAAATCGAAGAATGAATTTTGGGAACAACAGAGGTTAAGAGCAGAACAAATGTATTGAGAGAAAGAAAGCTTCAGTCTGAGAGAGACAGAATGGGTCTGGAGTGGGCTGCCAAAAACTCTGTCTTTTCTAGGGACTTTTATAGAGTAAAACCAAAAGGCAAGATAGGTCCAAGGTGAGGAAAACCTGAGAACTTGCAAGGTGGGCATAAGGTGGGACAGAACTATGGTTAACCAATAAGATTAATTGCTCCGGTAAAACTGATTAAATCAGGGACAAATGGGAAGTGAGTCACATAGTAAGCGGGCATGCTTAAGGAGCAGTGACTCTTCCCATAGCGGGTTGGGATGGTGACTTCTGACTTCCTCAGGGTGATAGAGACCTATCAGTCCTTAGGATGTGGGTGCATTTGTTTGATCTTTTGTCTTGAGGTATCTGCCTCCCCCACAGTTGCAAGGTATCTGGGCTTTTGCACCGGCTCCTTCCAGGACCAAGCCCTGTCTCACTGCCTATAGTATTTCTAACTAACTCAGCTGCCTATAACAATTTGAATTTTCTTTTTTCTCACTCTTTGTATTTCTCCCTTATAAACTGTTCCCCTAATTTCTGTTTCCTCAGGCTTTGCTTCACCCTGATCCCTCATGGCCCTGTCTGTGTCTAGGTCTAGGTCTAGCTCTAGATCTAGATTCTCTCTGCGTCTTGGTGGACATTTATATTTTCCCTTATCTTTCTCTATGACAAATCGTGCTGCATTGAATGGACTTGAATGCCTCTGCTATTTGCACCGCCCTGGGGGCTGGATTCCCAGGAGCAGGCTCGCTGGGCCGAAGGCTAAGTCCTCATGTGTGGTGGGGAAGGTTGCCAGGTTCTCACAGGGGCCACATGGGCTTTACAGCTCATCAGTCCTCTTCTCTTTTCAGCTTTTGTTTATCAGTACACTTTGTAGTACGCAATGATCACATTCTTCATGGGGAATTGGTATATCTCTCTAACACATCTTAATTCCTTTTTATTCTATGCCCTCTCCTAACTTCTCCTTCCTCATTTTCCTTCATGCCACTCACACTGGACTAGGACCCTTTAGAATTCTTTTTCTGCTTGAGGTTGGTTTGGTTTTGTTTATTTTACCATATTCATCTTCCCTTTCTTCCTCCAACCATCCCTAACATTCAAAAACATAGTGAAGCAAACAAACATAATTGCACTTTAAACTGGTAGCTTAACCACAGTGAGAGTGATTATTTTAAATAACTCCAAAATACAGTAATTTGTCTGTGCATCCTTTCAAAAACAGAAAGAACTCCAAAATGTCTTAAGCTGATTTTACCAGTTATATTGTTTGTAATAGTACTGGTTCTGCTTTTCTGAAACTTTTTCTTTTTTTTTTGTACTGGGGAATCGAACTCACTACCTTGTGTCTGCCAGGCAGGCGCTTACTGCTTTTCTGAAACTATTAAAGCTTCAGTAAGATAAAGCAAGTAATAATCTGGATGTTGTTAGGAACCAATATTTACAGTTTAAGAGAAAAGACATAAAAGTATATACAAAGATTCTAAGGAAAATTGTGTAATCCTGGAAATATATTTCAACAGTACTTGGAATATTTTCTTTGTTAAAAAGAAAATGTAAGTATTCCTCTTCGTCATCCTCTTTTTCTTCTTGAGCAATTCAGTCCTGAAGCCAGTAGGTAAAGCTTGGTAAAGTAGCTATTCATGTCAGGGAGCTGGAGCCAGGCAGCCCGAGGGTCAGAGGGTGTCCCTGTGGGTGCGTGGGTGCCCAGCGCAGGGGTTGGAGGCTGAAGAAATCCCTGTGTGGAGGATCAGCTGACACTGAATGTCAAGGTATGGGTGACTTTAGGAAGGTGTCCCCATGGGGAGGGGGGTTCAGTGATGGCAGCCCAGGGCGGCAGGTTGGAGCCTGTGGGGTGGGTAGCAGCTATGGGGGGGCAGCAGGAGAGTTAGCCAAATGGTGAATGTATTCAGGACAGTGGGAGCCAGATTTTTACCCACTGGGAAGGGGTATTGCAAATGCAGAAAGGGAGATAGCAGAGAGGGTCATGTGGTGTTGGGCTGGAAATGAACTCATCATTTCCCATAAACAGATATAGGTACTGTGACTGTTAATAGTGATATGTAAACTTGCCTGGCAGATTAGTGGAAACACTTCTGGGTGTGACTGTGGGATGTTTCCAGATGTGATTGGTGTGGGCCAGCAGACCGGGAGGGGAGGACCCACCCTGACTGGGTGGTACTGTACAGTAGACTTGCAAGCCCAGAGGGGCCTGAAAGGGGAGGAAAGAGGAAGTCTGCTGTGAAGTTGGAAGCTCCATTCTGCCTGAGTGGGTGCGTCTTTTTGCTGCTGTCGCCTGTGGACGTCAGACTCCGGTTTCTTCAGCTTTGGGCTGAACAACTATGAGGTGCTCCAGGTTTCCGGGGTGCTGGCAGCCATTGTGGGAGTGCCTGCCTCTGGTCCTCTAAGACACACAATATTGAAATAAAAATAAATATAAAGGTGTTTACATCTCCCACCTGTGTCCATTGAGAGAGTTAGAGAACACACACTTAGTAAGCAATAAGTGCGGCTAGTTAGTGTCCTGATCTTAGGCCCTAAACACCAAAAGGAATCATCATTTTTAAAAAACTATCAGATTCCAGGACCAAGATAGGAAACATGTAAGATAATCCCAGCACTTTTATCTTTCCTAAAAACAAAGGATCTGTGAAAGGCAACTGAAGTTGCTTTAAAAGAAATCAGGAGCTGGAGGAAGCCAGAGAGGGGCTCTCTAACACAGTAATAGTAAGTGCATCAGAACAGAGAACGCATCATAAGTGTTAAAGCCTGTGACTAGGGACTGGGGATGGAGCTCGTGGTGCAGCACCTGCCTGGTTAGCATGAGCGAGGTCCTGAGTTCGGTTCCCGGTGCCCTCCCCCAAATAAAAACCCCCCAAATCAAAACAAAACCAAAAACCCTGTGAGTTGATTATAAAGACAATAAAACTTAGCTCATAGGTCATCTTTGGATGACATAGTAGGGAACCAATTTATTTTGAAAGCTGTAAAAGAAAAAAAGGAAAAGGATCAAAAATTCAATTTGCTTTTTTCAAATAGGACTGAAGGGAAAAACCTGCTGGAAGAACTCCAGCAGATGAATAAAGATGCAACTCTAGGGTCACCAGTTTGCAAACGCCTTATCAGCAAATGGACTTCAACAAAGCTCACCAGGGTCTTCTAGCGTCACACAGCGAGACCAGTAGCCATTACGGGCCTCCTGGACATATTCTTGTTCATAATCACACAGAGCTACAGCTCTGTCACCCTGCAGGAAATACCTGGGATAGTGAACGCACTTTACAAACACTATCGGCATAATCCAGAACATGAGAGACTCTACAGGAGGAACGATATGGTTTCCTCAACAAATAATGTATACAAGGAAAACGGAACGGGGGCAGCAATGAATACATTCAAAGGAACTTAAGAGCCATCAAACAAGTATGATAGGTAGACTTGGAGGAAATTTGAACGCTGACTGAATATTTGATGCTTTTCTTTTTTTAATAGATTTGCTTTAAAACAATTCATTTGCAACCACGGGAAGTGCAGTTGTCAATGGTACTGTTGAAAAAGTGTGGACAGATCTTGATGATTTTCTTTTATCTGAGTGGCCAGGACTAAGTGGTTTGTTATTCTCTGCTTTTGCCAAGTGTTAAATTTCCTATAATGCATATTTTTAAATGTGACCAAAACCAGCAAGTCCTACTGATTTCTGACCTCACTTCTCCAGCCCTCGTGCTCCTCTTAGCCTGGATCGCACCTGTTGTGAGGAGCGGTTGTTCCTTTTCATGTCTTCTTTGCAGACAAGGGAGCAGAAGCCAGTGGGGACATCGGTGAGGCCGGCCGTGCAGGCTCTTGGACTAAAGTCTTCAGTAACAAACTTTCAGAGAGGTCGAGGGTTGAATATCTGAGATAATGTATACAAAAGTCTGTAGATTCAAAACTATATGGAAATGTAAGACGATACTGTTTTTATTTTCAGTTTCTTCTCCTGAAGAGGATTTTTCTTGGCTTTGAGCTATAAGAACATAGAAAAAAGGAGCTTGGGGAATTATTCAAGGATAAAGGAAATCTCCTTTTTCTTCTCTTTTCTTTTCTTTTTTTTTTTTTTTTTTTTTTGTACCAGGGATTGAACTCACAACCTCGCACCTGCCAGGCAGATGCTTATGCCACTGATCTAAATCCCCAGCCCTAATTTTTTGAGACAGAGTCTCACTATGCAGTTCAGGGTGGCCTTGAACTCACTTTGTAGCCTAGGCTGGTCTTCAACTTGCAACAATCCTCCTGCCTCAGCCTCCTGAGTGCTGGGATTACAGGCATGTGCCATGATGCCTGGCTCTTGATTTTCTATAAATGGGTGCTGTTAAGGTTTATGTTCCTATGGCCCAGCCGAGTCTCATGTAATCATGGATGCGGCTGAGTCTAGCGTTCATGATTTGTTTGTTGTCTTGCGCTGGGGCTGATGATGTGAGTGTTGCACCTGCCCAGGGATGGAGCCAGCATGCAGTGTAAGAGTGGGAAGAAGGCATGTCTTCTCTCTCTTGCCGGGTTCATGCTTTGCTGTTTGCTGTGGCCATGAAAAGCTGGCCCTCAGCCACACCACCCTGCCTTGCAGCCAGCTGAGTATGGACTGAAACCCCCAAGAACTATAAGAAATAAACCTTCCCTTTCCTAATTTTGGGCATCAGGTATTGTCTCAGCAATGAGAGAAAAGTACTAAGAGAGGTACTATCCAATCTGTTACCTGGGGATTCTGCCACCTGGTTCCTAGGACAGAACAGCCCAGGCCCGTCCACCAACCACCTGCAGGAAGGGCAATCTGAATGGAGGAAGGGAGAATGGACAGGATGTGGCCAAATAATGAAGTGTATGAATCAGAGTTGGCTGGAACCAGGCATTGGCACTGGGTCCAACCCCAGGCTAGTATCCCATGCCTCTAGGTAGAGAAGGGCAGCTTGGGAAGCCAAACAGATGACTGCCCGGCAAAGGAACACACATTGTTCCTGGGGACTTGGAGGAATTTAAGGGTGGGGAGGTGAATCTGAGCGTGATTCCTAAGGACTTGAATCTCACCCCCACCACCCCTTCTCCTGCTCCAATGTTGAATTTCAATAGGATTATCCAAAGAGATACAGGGTGTACGGAACCTCTAGAACCAAATGGGCTCCACTGAAGAGAAAACTAGGGTGGTCTGCACACTGAGTGTGCAGAAGTCACAGTGCTGTGGGTGGGAGGCCGAGGGTCCTCGATCCAACCCTGCCTCTCGATGACCTCTTCATTACTCCTCTCTGGGTGCAGGTTACCCCAGATCTTGTGAATGCACCAGAAATCTTTTCTTCTTCTTCTTCTTCTCTTTCTCTTTCTCCTCCTTCTCCTTCTCCTTCTTCTTTTTCATCTCCTCCTCCTCCTCCTCCTCCTCCTTCTTCTTTTTCCTCTTCTTCTATCTTTTCTTCTTAATACCCCTCCTCCTCCCAAAGTGATTCTGATGATCACACAGGTCAGAGGCCATGCACTCCACCACAGGGTCACTACATTTCTTCCAACTTTATTTTTGGATTCTGTTCCCATCTGATCTCATGCATTTCTCTGAAGACTGTGTTCATTTAATTAAGCAACATGAAAAGTGATCCTCCCAGGGGTGGGTAGGGTGGGTGGGGAAGAAAGTCAGCACTTCTGTGAACCCTTCTTGTGCTGGGCTCTTCAACTTTAAGTTGGCTGCCTGCCCTAAGATCGTAGTAGATGGGCTCTTAGTTATTTCTTAGTTATTTGCCTCCCCCCACATTTTTTTTTTTTGACTTTGAAAGAAAAGAGGTTCTCTGCTGTGAGTCTCCTCACATTTCAAGGGAGGAAAGATAAAAATGGGAACTCATGTTTCTTCTTGCTATTTTATTTACATTTAAATTTTAAAAAATATGACAGAAAGATCCATGTGTGTTTTTTAAAGTCTGTATTGAAAAAGAAATAATCTGCCTTACTTTCCCCACATTCCAAAATCATCCTCTCATCTCTCACATAGAAAAGCACTTCCTTCATTTCATTGGGTGGTTATCTCCATAATGTAAAAATAATATGCTTATTCTGATGTTTTCTTTATATGTCAGTTTTGAACATATAGCTTTGCTATTATGCTGAAATATGAGCTATTGACTTTCTTATTAACTCTCTTACCTTCCATCTCTCCATCCTCTCAATATAGTTGACTTACACTTTTTTATTTTAAATTAATAATTAAAGTCTGCATTATTATGTTTGGACAGAGTCAAGTAGTATGTTATGATTACATTCTTTTTCCTGTGTAGCTTTTTGTTTTTCCATGAGTTATTAATTGCCTCTCTTTTTACCTGAATAATTCTCCATACTTCTTTTCAAAAGCTCCATCACATAATCTGTTATATGTATCATCAATGTTATCAACCTGTGTTTTCCCTTTATGGCTGCACTTTGTTCTTCTCCATTCTGTCCTGGTTACACTCTTGCTTTAGCACACAATGTCCTTTGAAACTTATTTTTACCACATCTCTGAGGTGCAAGCTCATTTTCTGGAATATATGACTTTTTCTATCTGGGTTGACTCTCTTGTTTCACTGGCACTTATTCTCCCATACTTTCTGGACACTGTGTGGTTGGGAAGCATGTTTTCTGAATCATCGCATGTCTAGAAAACATCTCTCCTCTCTTACTTGACTGATAAATATACTGGGTACAGAAACAACGGTTGAAAACAACTTTCTCTCATAATTTTATGATGCATTTCCTCTGGAGCTGTTCAATGCCATTTTTATTCTTTGGTGTGTAACTTTTTTGTTTTTTTCCACTTGGAAGCTGTTAAGTTCTTTTCTTTATGGTTGCTGTTCTGGAATTTCAGGATCAAATTCCTACCAAAAAAAAAAAGTCTTTTAAAACTCTTTGTGCCAGGCTCTTGGCAAGTTCTTTTATTCCAGTGGCATACTCTGCAGTCTGGGAAAATTTTATCATATTATTTATTTGGTAAAATCTTTTTTTTCCATTTTCTCTCTTTCATTTTGGAATTTTCTCTCATTTCACTGTGTTCGTAGTTTATTGAATCCCTTTTATTGATCTCTTAACTTTCTTTTTTCTCTCATTTCTCATCTCCTTGTTCTGTTTCCCAGAAGATATCCTCAAAATTATCTTCTAACTTTTCTATTGAATGTTTTGTTTTACTTATTCATTACCAATAATTCTCTCTTATTAAATGACTATCTTTTATAGCTTCTTATTCTTCTTTCACAGCCTCTTGTCTTCAGTTAGATTGGTTGTCTATATTTAAGACTGAGCAACTATAAAAGTTGAGTGGAAGTTCTGTGTTGCTTGTCATCTTGCAGTGTTCAGAAGACTGCCACTTCTTTGGGAGATAGTTATATAAAA
>RJWM01022183.1:0-34120 GCA_004363535.1 Dasyprocta punctata | reverse complement strand
TTTATAAGGGTAGCCTTCAGTGATATATGATCACCCTGCTTCAAAACCAGGTATTACTTTCACTGCTCTGTTCAGAGGGATTTTAACCTATTTTAGTATGATTGTGTTACAACAGATGATATAGGCAACTGCCTTGAAACTAACATGAGGCATCATAGAAATCAACGCTACATTACTATGTATTGCCCCCATTATCTTATCTGTTATTGGTTTTATTCAGTACTATCTCGTTTGACTATATTTGGCCAATTGGTAAGGACATTTAGTTAGAAGACAATAAGAGGTACTACGAGGGGAACCGAGGAAGGAAGGTATGGAAAAAAAAGATGTAGTTTTATACAAGGGTATTCATAAGATAGTTTAAAAGTCTATACTACTAAATGCATTAACTGGTGAGAGAGAAAAGTTGATATGCATAAGACCAGATCAATCCTACATGTCTTTACCTGTCAATCTGAACAGCCCCCTTAATGGCAACAATACACAATGTTGCAACCACTGTAAAATTCCAACCTTCTACAGTACTAAACCTACAATTTTACAGTATCAGATATGTTGTTGTTGTTTGCTGATCTCTTTAGTTTTTTGTTTCTTTTATGTATGATCATACTTTTATGCTTTATTGGTTTCACTCTGAATTATTTTGCTTGGTTATATTAGATCTGATGTTATGGGTAGTTATTTCAATGATAACAAGAGGTATTCTAAGGGGAAAAGAAGGAAGGAAGAGAAAAGGAAAAAGTCATAAATTTATAAATATGCATAAATAAGACAGTTAAAAAGTATTGCTAAATACAATAGCTATTGAAAAAGAAAAGTTAATATACCTGAATTGATGAATCTTACATATCTATATCTGTCAATATCCCCAACCCCTAGGAAGGTAACGATATGCAATATTGTAACTACTGTCAAACTTTAACCACCTCAGTGTGTAAACCTACAATGTTATCCTATCAGATCCGTTATTGTTGTTTGTTTGTCTTTTTTGATTTTTGTTTCTAGCTTCTGAATATCTATTTTCTCTTAAATAATAAAAATAAATAAATAAATAAACAGGATTTAAAAACTTCTATATATGCATATGGAAGCCTAGCTTATTTAAAGCTCATAGATCTATGATTCCTTTGGCAACAAAAATGTTAATCATTTTAAATATGATAAAGTCTAAAAATCATGACTTCTGAATAAACTGTCATTTTGAAGTGAATAGAGTGAATCTGTGGTAATTCCAAACAAAACAAATGATACATAATACCATTTTATATTTAATCTAACAAAGCGGGGCTGAGGCTGTGACTCAGCAGTAGAGCACTTGCTGAGCATGTGCAAAACCAAGGCAACAAAAGCAAAGGTTAAATTAACACAGTTACTTCAGAAATATAGGAAGGCATTGTATTTCAAGAATTCTTTATATTTTAATCTTTTCAAATTTTCCATTTTGCTTCTAGAGTTTCCAGGCTTCTCTGAAAAGTATGCCTCCGCAAAAATCATGGTAAAAGAGTAGTAAGGCTGGGTACAGTGGCACACACTTGTGACCTAGCTACTCTGGAGGCTGAGGCAGGAGGACAAATTCAAAGACAATCTGGGAAACTTGGCAAGACCTCATCTAGAAATAAAAGGGGACAGGTGCGTGTCTAGTGGTAGAGAACCCCTGGGTTTGATCTCCAGTGATGGGGGAGGAGAGGAGACAAAGAAGGAGGAGGAAGAAGGGGAGGAGGAGGAAGGGAGATTGGGAGGAAAAATGGGAAAGAAGAAAATGATCAGAAAGAGAAAGGGAAGGAAAGGGAAAGGCGAGGCGAAGTGCAGAGGAAGGGAGTCGCAAGCAAGGCTGGGAAGGGGGCCCAGCACCCTGACTCCAAGACCAGTGTCTCTTTTTCTTCACATTCTTTAAACCTTAAGGTAAATTTATAAACATTTTATGAAACACAATTTATTTGGGGAGGACGCATGTGCATGGGAACGATGCGATTGTTCAGCTTTGTAACACGGCTGTTACTTACAACACACAGGACTTGGGCACACAAGTGTGGACGTCCAGAAGACTTCTGAAATTTCAGCAAAACCCAGAGCCAGCTGGTGTGAAAGTGTAGACGGCTACTTCGCTAAACCATCTCAGTCTACCACTGGGACACGGCCACCCATCTACACAAGACGTGAAAGAGGTCTTCTCCAGCGGCTGGACAGCCTTGCCGTGAGGTGAGGGAGAAGGAAGGAGAGGAAGGGCCCGCCTCCGTCAGAGCTCTTCAGGGTCCATCTTCCCAGTCCAGTGCTGTGCTGCTTCCTCCCTGGCCCTGGGCACAAGGCAGGAGGCCCTGTGGCCTCTGAATGCTCACACTTCTGAGGCGTGTCCGTACCCCCCAATTCAGGGACTCCACCTAGGCTTGCCTTCTGATGGGACCCCAACTAGAGGTTGTCAAAGTTACGGATCTCATGTGGGACCTTGAATGTCCCACAGAGGCCCACGGGTTGATGGTCTCGTTGCCAGCTTGCAGTGCTACTGGAAAATGGTAGAAGCTGTATGATGTGCGGTCTAGTGAGAGGAAAGTCACCAGATGTCCTTGGAGGGGATATTGGAATCCTGGCTTCTTGTTCTCTCTTTGCTTCCAGACAACCAAGTTCCTGCTATGATGTACAGCAACACCCCAGCCCCAGAAGAAATAGACCAATTCCCATGGACTGAGGTCTCCAAAACTATGAGGCAATGTAAACTTTTCCTTCTTTTAAGTTGATTATTTTAGTTATTTTGTCACAGTAGCAGCCGACTAACACACTCATAGACTCACAAATTTTTACAAGATAAAAACAAAATGGGGTTGGGCTTGCCAACTTTAAGTTTTTATCTAAGGATATAAAAATCCTACAATTACTTACAGTGTTTTGTCTTTTGAAACAGAGATGTCTATACCAAAATAGTTAAGAATATAATCTTAAAATCAGTACCAATGTTTCAAATTGCCCACTTTCCACTTCATGAGTCACTTACTCCAATGCCCTCACTTTTCTCGTTTTCCCAGGATATACAAAAACACCGTCACAATCCAGCCCTCATCTGCCTGACCAAGTTTGGAAGCCACCACTCTTGACGCATCTTGGTCACAAACTTTCCTACTGAATGCTAAATACCATAACCTACAGCAGCCATTGTGTATCTCGTGGCAGCAACCGCAGGCACTGAAGGAAGCCAGAACGAAATAACCGTCATATTATCATGTGCGAAAAAAATAATTAAAACGGGGAAAGAGGGCCCAGGGGACAAAAGACACCCCTTTCATCCTCAAATCCTCCTTCCCGCCTTTATCCTCAGGCTTGCTGCATCGGTCCACTTCAAACACACAGCCCGACAGCACTTCGTCGCAGCTGAAGCTCCGACCCTGTCTCCTGCCCTCACTTCTCTTAGCCATGCATAGGATGCCTGCAAAACCAGCTAGGCACCTGCATGCGGGAAACTTGGAAGTTCAAAGGTAATAACCTCCAAGAAGTAAACTTTGACCTGGGGGGGCTCTGGAATGGGGCTCTGAGTGAACAATTCTGCAGCGGTTTCTACAGAGTTCCTCACAAGGTCTCAGTGATTCGAGTTGAGCAGTCCACAGCGGTGACAGCTTGATGACACTCTGGGACTCACTGTCACTCTCTCCCTCTGCTTTACTCTTCCGAGACGCCCCACTCTGTCCTCTTCCGAGATATCGTTTCCCACAAGCCCCTCGAGTCTGTTTTCTGGCTGGGGAGAATTTAGACAAAATCTGTGCCAGGCCTGGAGTGGATAACCCCTGGCATGCAGCAGCACCACAATTACGAACACTTTCACACTGGTGGGTGGAAATGCGAGTGACGCATCCTCTGACGCAGAAGCAATAGCTCGCGGATAATCTGGGGCAATGGTTCCCAACATGGTTGTGGCTTTGGCCGACTGTTGAAAACGGTTTTTGAAGCCTTGTTGGTGTATTACACTAAGTTGGCCAGCTATCGACTCAAGGCCTGCCAGGAGAGCCAAGCAGCTTGCTGGCAATATTTACGGAGACTCAGGGCTATAAGAGGTAAGCAAGTGCAGTCTGTTAGGTCAAAGTAATTGTGGAAAGAGGAAAGGGTGGAACCCTGAAGCCAGGAAAGGACATATTTGGTTTGAGAATTTTATACCCAAGATATGCTAAACACTCCGTATCAACAGAAGCAGCTTCCTCCCCAGTGCTAAAGGAGGCACCTGCTTCTTACCAGGTGCTCTTGTTTGCATCTTGTTGTATCCCAAGGCCCTGTGTTACAGGACTGGTCCCACTTAGTGCCGTCAGCAGTGGTGGGACTTCATGGGAGATCTGTAGTCACCAGGCTGCCCTTGAAGGAGACAGTGAAATCCAAGTCCTTTCTTCTCTTCCTTTTGCAGCCTGACCGTGAGAGAAAGGGTCTCGCCCCACTATGTACTCCTCAGCACAGCATGCTGCCTTGCCACATCATGGACTGAAACCTCCAAAATAAACCTTTTCTCTTTATGAGTTAGTTATGTCAGGTGTTTATTATACTAATAGAGACTTAACTAGCATACTTAGAGACTCTGAAAAGATGCAACACTCCAACTGCTACCTGTTGACTTTCAACAATAACAAAGATCAGCATGCAGCGCAGCCTTACCAAAGAAATACAGACCCTGCTCTGGAGGAATAGTGTTGATGCACCCATAGTTGCAGGACCTGGCTAAAATGTCCTGGTCAAAAACAGAAGCAACCCTGTGTGAATCTTGGGCCAGGAAGGGTGGGTTCAAGACCATTACAGCAAAAATACATTGACATGGAAGAAATCATCCATGAATAGGGGCTTAACAACATAGCAAGGCCTAACATGCTGTTGTGATGGTCCTTAAGACTTGGACATGGTGCGACTGATGGTCAGTGGGCCAGAGACACTGGGGCTACAGTAGCTGAATACTGGGGATTGAGATAGATGGGTTAGAATGGATTTTGTCTTAGTTACTTTTCTCTTTTTGCTGAGAGAAAATACCCAACGCCCAAAGTTAAGGGAAGAAAGGTTTATTTAGCTTACAGTTCATAGAGGTTTCAATCCACAATAGGCTGGTTCCAAAGCAGTGTGGCACATGGCAGATGGGTATCGAAGAGGTAAAACCATTCATAGTAGGCAGAAAATATCAAAGCAAGCAAGGGACCTTATTAGCTTCTTTCCGACCTTTTTACATTCTATCTAGGCTACTGGGATTAGGGTGGTGCCAAGCCAATCAGTGAACTGATTTAGTAACCACACACCCTTAATCCCAGCATCGCATTCCTTACCTGTGACCACATGAGGCTTTGGGGAGATGTCTAGACACAGCCATAACAGATTTCTTGTGTGACACCCAAGAATATATATTTGACTGTGTTCTCCAGTAAGATCCAGGGGAAATTTTGTAAGAAATCTTCAAATTAATTAACATTTATTCAATTAGTGAAAACCACAGCAGCAGCCCTTTTGGCAGACTTTGGTCTACACAGCTGACAGCACTGTGGAACTGGAGTCGCTGGTATAAACAGAAAGAGTAAGATGCCAGAGGGCAGAAGCCAGCCAAGGGCAAGTGACCAACCAGGCTGAGTTGGCAGCCAGGTACCTTAACCTGTAGGACTCTATGGCAATAGCAAGTAAATTATGATATTCTTGGGGCAACAAATATGAGTAGAAAAAGTGAATATTTCTTGACTTGGATAACAGGTGAAAAATCAGAAGCTAACATCAAGCACTATAATATAACATTCCAATTACACATCAATGCTTTTATCTAAATCATAGACAGTGAGTCAATGAATTATCCTGCCATATCACTACAGACAGCAGCCAAAGATCTGTGGCTACTTGTTAGAGCATTTGGGTGCTGAAGAAAAGGTATAACCCAATCTTTAGAGGGTGACAAAATACGGGGTGCAAGCCAACACTAACACCCAGGAACAAAATATCATCACGGTGTCCCATGTAGAATAGAAGCATAAACAGGCCAGGTACTCTGTCCAGGGCTCATCTCACAGAGGATCCATGTTCAGGCTCTTGGCCATTGAGTGCATAACTGAGAAAGCTGCATTCAAAACCAGCAAAAACCCTTAATTTGTTTCTCTATCCAGCGAAATACTCACAATTCTGATAAGTAAGGCCCGTTAGGTTTCCACACTGCCCCATTCCCACCATGAGGCAGAATTTCATGTCAGGAGAAACTGTAGAGATGCATAAAAGAGTTAAGGATGCAGAGAAGTGCTTATTGTCAGGCCCTTAATGCAGTTATGTGGCCCGAAAGAAATCAGATGAGTCAGAGCTGATACACTGCGGTAAACTTGAACAAGTAGCAAACAATTAAAACTGCTGCCATGGTATTTTGGTTTAAACAGCTTAACAGCCTCCAGCACGACCTGGCAAGTACAATCCTTAAGCCCTAGCAGTGAGAAAGATCGAAAGCAACTTGCTTTTTTCTAGGCACAGAAGCAAAACATGCACACTGCTATCCCCCGAAACACCATTAACTGCTGCCTTCTGTCAGAGGGCAGGGCTGAACGAGCCTAAACGCACAGCAGCTCTTTGTCCCAAAACCACCCTCGCAGAAGTTGCTCTACATTTAACACCTTACAAAGCCTCACACTCCAGTGTGTCATCACGATTTCTTTATTTTTGAATAACAAAATATACTTGGGGAAGATACCTGAGCCAGAAGTGAATCAAGAAGTGCTGGTTTTAGAGCTAGATGTCTCCTGGTAGGATTAATTTAAAAAGAAATCTAGTCCAAACAAGTAACATCTTTCTAGTATTGATATAATGATTAGATAAATGGATATATGTGACCTGCCATTCTTCACCAAAATGTAAGCTCCACAATGGTAGAAACTTGCTTCCCTTTATATTCCTGCACCTAGAAGAGGACCTAGTATATAGAAAATAATAAATCATTGCTAAAGGAATAAGTGCAAGAAACCACAGTTATAAATGTTTCAAGTTGCTGACCTTCTCAAGGTCACTTGAAGGGGAAACAATATGGCTGAATAGAGGAGGAGCCTGGTTCAGAGCTACTCAGAGAAATTCAACTAAAAACACAGGAATTGGAAGAAAGGGAGGGACATGCACCCTGAAACCTAAATCAGTCAGAAAAAGGGGACTCATAGATCAAGCAAAACACAGACAAAGTTCTTAATAAAACGGCCGGCCAGCCCACCCGGCGGCCGGTGAGTCACCAAATCAGAAGAACAGCCCACCATATTTGAAAGCTTAAAAGAAGAAGAAGAAAATGGCTACACTAAAAGTCGAATCACGTAGGGTAGAGCTGGGATGAAAGGCCCTCTGCCGCCGCTGGCTTCCTCCAGACAGGATGGTGCAGCCCAGCAGTGAACTTCGCTGGCACACACAGGAGTGCGTGAACTGCTCCATCCCTGAGGTCGGTCAGGTTTTTTTTTTTTTTTCCTTCTTTTCTTCCCTTTCCTTTTGGGCACCAGAGCACTAACTGGAACATCTAGGGACAAGATTAAAGACCACAGGGATGCACAGTAAATGAAACAGCTAGCCCCTCCCCCATGACCTGCGGTTAGAGAGGAGCTGGAATTAAACAGCCTTGCCCCTCAGGACCGTGTGATCCAAAGCTGTCCCCATGCTGGGGGCAGGAGCAGAAAGGTGCCCCACCCCACTTCACCCCACCTTAACTGAAGATGCTACAGATTACAGCAGAAATGGGTGGTGGTGGCAGCAGACCTGATAAAGCAACAAGTGGGAAATTAGCATTCATCCTTGGGAGAGGAGTGAGTAGCCTGGATGGCGCCACAGGAACAGAGATTCATGCCACAGCACAGTGTCCCACCCCACCCCGCAGCACACACCTGGGAGGACAGGACTGCCAGGAAAGAGGGACGCAGAAGGCTGAGCAAGGGCCAGCAGGGCCCACCGTGCAAGGGACTGGAAGCAGCCCCCGTCCAGCAGCACAGCAACTAGGAGAGAGAACTGAGAGGAACAGGGCGAGGAGTGGGAGGCCACTGAGGGCACGCAGAAGGCACCTGCTGGAGACTCTGGCCGCTGGCCCCATACCTGGAGGCCAAGATCAACCTCAAGTCCAGCACAAATTCTACTGCACGCTTGGCCGTGTTATCCAGTAGTTTTGGGCTCTCAGTGGGCACCAGTGAAATTTGTTTCTTATAGTATTTTATTTTATTTGTCTTCTTTGTTTCCTTTTCCTTTCTTTGTCTTTTACCTGTATTTTTGTTCTAATCCATTCATCTTATTTCCCCTTTTCCTCAATTTATCTCTCTAGATTTAACCATATTTCTGTAGGAGTGAATAGTCTCTCTAATCTTTCTGGCTAACTTTGATAATCCCTTGCTTACTCCTTCATTCTTTCCCTTCTTCGCTCTTCTCTAGTTTCCCAAAACTTACATGATTCTTCTTTGCCCTCCAGCCTTGCTTCTACTTTATTTCAATTCAGTTATCTCTGTTCCATCCACCATCCTTTTTAAATTTTCCCCCACAGAGTAAACCATTCTACCAAGGGAAAACACTTTACATTCAAACTCCTAATATAAAATGAGTTGTGTTATATAACTATAGATTTTGCTGCTATAATTTAAGGTACAAAATTAGCAGTTACTATAGTTTATCAATTTCTAAACTGTGTTTGACGCTATTGTTGTTGCTAATTTTACTATTTTAGCTAGGATGTCATATCTGTTGTAATCAGTTGTTCTCTCTTCCATAAAAATACTGGGAAGTTCTGGGGCAATATCTTCACCACACCCCAGCACCAAAGGACTAGGGACTGAGCTGAACAGTTACCAACAACATCTCACTCTTAATAAAGTGGGAATGTAGGATCTTGGGACTGACACAAACCAAGAATCTCCCACACACAGAAGACTTCCCTGAAGAACAGCTGTTTCCTACAGAGGCTCTGATACTAATAATAAGGTACCTGCTACAAAAATTTAGAAGAATCAATACAGAACACAAAACAAAAGTTTTTTAAATAGAAAATGACATAGAAGGAAGATCCAACCTCAGACCTCCAGCCTGCCCAAAACCAGTCCAAGAGACAAAGAGATAGAGGAAAATGGAAGACACACACTTGAAATTTTTGAAATGATAGCAACCAAAGTAAAACAAACCCATGAGGCTAGAGAGGAAATCAGATCAGAAATGATTCTCTCTAATTAAAAAAAGAAAGAAATGACAACCATAATTAAGGAAAAGGTCAGCAATCTAGAATAGACATAGATAAAAACAAAAATAGAGGAGCATAGGAGAATTATGGAAACCATGAACAGCCAAATACAGGAAAGAAATGGAATGCATGAAATGGATTCAAAGAGATATCTGAGAAATTAAAAATTCCATTGAAAGCTTGCAAAAGTGCTTGAATGAAACTGAAGATAAACTTTCAGATCTTAAAAACAGGATCACAGCTAGTGACCATTAAAGGAAAGATCATTGAAAAATAACAAGGAATCAGGAAAAAACAACTTGACAGTTGTAAAATAATGAAAAAAATAGTATAAGACTAACTGATGTCAATGGAAAAGCAGGAGTAAACACAAATGATATTAAAAGACTTTTTGCAGAAATAATAGCAGAAAATTTCCCAACCATGGAAAAGAATCTGATACACAGACAGGTGAGGCATGTAACACCCCAGTTAGCCATGATCAAAATAAATCTACACCCAGATAATCAAGATCAAGATCCTGGAAATGCAGCACTAGAACAGAGTATTGAAAGTTGTTAGAGAAAAGAAACAGATCACCTACAAAGGAAAGCCCATCAGAATCAGACTTCTCAACCCAAACCATCAAGTTAAGAAGAGCTTGTAGTGAAATATTTTGAGTCCTGAAAGAAAACAACTTCCAAATCAAATTTATGTACCCTGAAAAACTGTCTTTCAAAATTAATGGAGAAATAAGACACCTCCATAACAAAGAACAAGTGAAGAAATTCATGAACACCAAACCAACTCTGCAAAGGGTGCTGAACAACATTCTAGAAAGAGATAAAAATGACCACACTTCCAAAAATGACAGAAAGAAACCACCAGGCAAGGCAAGCAACTAAACAGATTGGGAAAACAGGGAACCAACAACAGGAAAATATCATGACAAGGATAACCCAATACATATCAGCTATACCATCAATGTAAATGGTCTCAATTCACCAATCAAAATAAACAGACTGGCAAAATGGATAAAGAAACAAGATCCAACAATATGCTACATACAAGAAACACATTTAAATGAAAAAGAAATTCATCTATTTATTTGTATTTCTTCATCTGAGAAGTGTATATTCATCTCAGATACTCATTTTTTGCATTGGGTCTTTGCATTTGGGGGACCTGATATTTTTAATTCTCTATATGTTCTAGACAGAAGTCCTTTGTCTGAGAGACAGTTGGCTAAAATTGTTTCCCATTATGTGGGTTGAATTTTCACTCTTTTGATGATTTCTTTTGATGTGCAAAAATTTCAATAAGATGAGATCCCAGTTGTTGATTCTTTGAAGTACTTCCCATGCAATTTGGGTTTTGTCCATGAACTCTCTGCCTATCCCTATGTCTTCAAGATTTTTACCTACCTTGTCTTCCAGCAGATTTAGTGTTTGTTTTAATATTTAGATCATTGATCCATTTTTACTTTAGTTTAGTGCGTGGTGACAGACATATGTCTAGTTTTTTTCCTTAGCATGTAGAAAGCCAGTTTTTCTAGCACCATTTATTAAGGAGGCTATCTTTCTCCCAGTAAACATGTTTGGCCCCTTTGTCAAAGATAAGGTGGCTAGTGCCTTTGTACTTGGTCATTCGAGAAATGCAAATTAAAACAGCAATGAGATTCCACCTCACCCCAGAAACAATGGCTATCATCAAGAAATCCACCAATAACAAATGTTGGTGGGGCTGTGGAGTAAAAGGAACACTTCTCCACTGTTGGTGGGAGAGCAGACTGGTAAAACACTGTGGAAATCAGTGTGGAGATTCCTTTAAAAACTAGGATTAGATGTCCCACTTGACTCAAATATTCCTCTTCTGGTGATCTTCCCAGAAGAATTAAAAACATCATACAACAGCAAGACATGTGCACCCATGTTAATAGCACCATAATTAGTAATAGCTAGGTCTTGGAAACAACACAAATGTCCATCAACCATAGAATGGATAAAAATGATGTGGTCTTTTTACAGAATAGAGTACTACTCAGTCAAAGGAGGGACAAACTTGAGTCATTTTAGGGTGAATGGATACAACTTGTGACCATACTTGTAAGTGAAATAAATCAGACTCACATATGTAAACATCATATTATCTCCCTGGTGTGAGAAACTAAAAGACTAAGATTTAAAATATACAATAGATATTGTGAAATGGAAAGCAATTGTTCAAAAGGAAAACGGAACTAGGATGGGTGAAAGAGGGAAGGACAGTAGGGAAAAGGGAAAAATGCAAGTCAGTTATACTATTAATGTTTTTTAGTTCATTAAAAATGAAGATTTGTGCTAATATCCATTGGAGAAATTTTTATGCCCATATTTTGTACTCTGAGTAAGTACTTTAAAGATAACAATATGCACTGCCTTAACTATTTTTATTCACCTATTATGTTGTTATGAAATTTTATTTTACTTTTTTCCCATAAAATAAAAAAAAAGATCACTTTGAAATATAAATAGAATGGGCATCTATCTCAGGGTAATGAAGACTTATTTTCAGCTAAAAAACTGTATGTTCAGGGCAAATTTATTTATAATAGCTAAAAACTGAAAGCAGCCCAGCTGTTCTTCAGCGGGTGAATGGTCCTGTGTCAAGTGTTGCCTTCATAGCATGCTACTCAACAGCGAAAATGAATGAACTATTAATACACATGATTTGTGTGATTCAAACGAATCATGCTGAGTGCAAAAAAACCTCAAAAAAAGCTATGCACTGTATCATCCTATGCATATTACATTTTTGAAATGACAGAAATATGGAGGTAGAGAGTAGTTAATGGTTACCAGATGTCTTAGTAACTTTCCTCATTACTCAGACAAAATACCTGACACCCAAAGTCAAAGGAGGAAAGGTTTGTTTAACTTACACTTTGTAGATGTTTCAGTCCATAATAGGCTGGCTCCAAGGCAGAGTGGCATGGCAGACAGGCATTGCCGAGGAGAAACAGTTCATGGTGAACAGAAGATAGCAACACAAATGAAAGACCTTATCAGTTTCTTTTTGCTCATTTTATCCTCTACCTAGGCTACTGGGATTATCCAGTGGGCTGATTTAGTGACTACACACCCTTAATCCCAGAGTCACACACTCTAGATCCAGCCATCTCTCAAAAAGCCCCATCCATGACTTAATGAGGCTTTGAGGGGACATCCAGACATTAGCCATAACACCAGTTATGTATTAGTCAGATTTTCCATTTTTAGGACAAAATATCTGATATGTGCAACTTGAAGGAGAAAAGTTTTATTTTGGCTCAACGTTTCAGAGGCCTCAGTCCATGGCCGGTTAGTTTCAAGAGTAGAAACATTATGGTGGAAGGGCCTGATCCACAGCAGCCAGGAAGCAGGACACAGAGAAAGAGCCAGAGAGGAAGAGGCCAGGGACCAGATACAGTCTCCAAGGTCATGCCCCTATAACCCAGCCAGACACACACAAAAGATGGTTTGGCCAACCCCTCAGTATATCTCGGGCTAATCAAGTTAACAATTAAGATTAACCATCACCAGGACTTAGGGACAGATGGTGTGGTTATAAAGGGCAACAGGATGGAAACTTGTGATTACAGAATGGCTCTGTGTCTTGATTGTGATTATGGACACAAGCCTATATGTGTGATAAGACTGTGGGCTCAAACACATGCACACTCACACACACACACTGAATACACCAAAAACTGGGGAAACTTGGGTAAAACCAGTAGGAAAAGAGAAAGTGGAAAGAAGAAAGTAAAATTCCATTTGCTGATGAAGTGATTATGTTCATCATGATTAATTTATTGCTCCTCGGCTCCAAATTCATCCTCTTAGCCTGTCTGTGAAGATAAGCTGGGCCTCTGAAATGCCATCTTCCTGTTACAGTGGGCAGCGAGGTTCTGTCATAGAGGCCATCAGCAGATACTGTGGGAGGAAGAGTTTTTTCCCTGGTTCCCACAGCCTCCCTGCTGCCAGGGCAGCTGAAGCCCCTCAGCCTTCCAGGGCCTCTCCCCAGCAGCTGCAGCTTCCTGGGTCACTTTACCACCTCTGACCACCTGCAGCACGGGACCCCCGGCATTTCTGTAGTGAATGCCAGTGACGCCTTGCCAGGGACGCCTTTCCTGACTCTGGATATTTTAGCAAGTTCTGCCAGCACTGAACCTCAGCAACTTCCCTGTTACCCCAGTGGTCAAAGATTCTCTGGCTTGGGGAGGAAAAATTATTTCTTTGGGTTCTCTATCTGAACCCTAGGGAATAATGAGTGCTTCAACTGTTATCTCCACCTCCTTTAGAATTCTCCTTACTTTCACTAGTTGATCCCTCATTTATTGAGCCTCTTGTTATGGTTAATAATTCTCTACATTAAACTTCCCCTGTTCAATTTGCTGCTGGCCCCAGACTTAGAGACTCAGCACACACTGTTGATTAACAATTATATTTTTATGCTCTGGTGAGAACCAGTTACAAAGCTGAAAACCGAAAATTCCACTTAGAATCACACCAAAAAGCATAAAATACTAAGGAATAAATTTAACAAAAGATGTTCAAGTCCCCTTTTCTGAAAACTGCATAACAGTGTTGAAAGAAATTAAACAAGACAAATAAAGAGATATGTCACATGTATTCACTGGAAAACTAAATGATTTTAAATGTCTTATTTATCTTTAGATAAATTTAGATTTATTCCAATTCTAGTCACAGTTTTAGCAAACTTTCTTTTTAAGAGAATAACTTTATTCTTAAATTTATAAGGACATGGAAAGGCCTAGACTAGCCCAAAGCAATGTCTGAAAGAAAAGAACACCGTATTACATAACCTGGATGCAACACTTATTATAAAGTTACAGTCACCATGACAGGATAATGCTGGCATAAGAACAGACAAATAGGTAAATGGATCAGAATACAAACCTCAGAAACCAAACCACACTTATAGACATTCGATTTCCAACCAAGGTGCCAAAGTCAGTCAACAAAGAAAGATCTGTTCAATGAATTGTCCTGAAATACTAGATATGAAAAAAAAAATAATAAATCTGTTTGTCCCTCACGCTATACTCAGAAATTAATTCAAGATGAAACCAAGACACAAGTTTAAAAGTTAAAACAATAAAGATTTTAGAAAAAAGTAAATATCTTCAGGCTTAAGGAAGAGGCAAATATTTCTCAGAAAAGACACAAAAGTAATAATCATAAAAGAAAATATTTATCAGTTGACTTCATCAGAGTTTAAAACAACAAAAATCACAGTGAAAAAAAACTTTAACTACTGAGTCAAAGAAAATATTCATAAAACAAATATCCAACAATGGACTAGTATCCAGGATATATAAAAAACTCCTATAACTCAACTAAAGATAAACAACCCAACTTAAAATGTAAGTAAAATGTTTGAATAGATATTTTAAATTTATATAGGAATGCATATATGAATGGAAATTAAGCAAATGATAATGTTCAGTATCAGCTCATCAGGAAAAGTAAGTTGAAACCACATGAGGTACAACTCCATGCCAAAATCAAGTAGCTACATTTTACAAGTGACCACTTTAAGTATTGGATACTATGTGGGGCAATTGGAACTCTTATGTGATCACAGATCATGGGAATATCACATGGTAAAAAAAAACACTAAAAAATGACTGATGATTTCTTGGAAAATTAGACATATACCTACGCTGTGACTCAACAATAGGAATGTGTTCATACAAACTCTCATATGTTACAGCAATTTTGTGCATCATAGTCAGATCCTGCAAGGGGTTCAGGTGCCCGTTAATTGGAGAATGATAAGCAAACTGTAGCTTATTCAAGACAAGAAAATGAGCCAATATTTTAAAAGAGCAAATTCCCGCAGTATGCAACAGTACAAATGAACCTCAAAGCTAGTATGCTAGCTGAAGGAAAGCTTTTACCCATGTGTCCAGACCCTGTGACTCCGTTGATAGAAAATGCCACAACAGGCGAATCTGGTCTACAAGAGAAGAATCAGAGCAGTTGTTACCTCTGAGAGGGTGTTATGGTTGGTAGATTGTGACAACTTGAGAAGTCTAGAAGTTTAACTAAGTAACTCAGTAGCTCTCCATCCTGGAGTGTAAAGGTCATGCCATTACATCTCCAGGATATTGTCCACTGTGTCAATTTGAGAGGGTCAGAAGTTTAACTAAGTGATTCAGCAGGGAGCCAGGGTCCTTACTTTGTAAACATCCTCAACCTGTGCGAGAGGAGGGCAGGAGATGGTGTGAGTGCGACACCCACCCAAGAAGCGTAGCCTACTTACAATACAAGGGAGGAAGGGAGGCTTGCTCCTCCCATTTCCCGTTTACTCTTGCTGCTTTTGGTATCTGCCACAGCCGCCGTGAACTGTTGCCCCTCGGCCACACCACCCTGCCTTGGAGCCAGCTGACTATGAACTGAAACCTCCACAAACTGTAAGCTAACTAAACCTTTCCTTCCTTCATTTTGGGCATCAGGTGTTTTGTCTCAGCAATGAGAGAAAAGTAACCAGCACAGAGGGTAATGTCAAGAAGCAACTGCAGTCCCCTCCTGGGACACAGGCCAGCCTTCAGGCTGACAGGACACCAGCAAGGCTCCTCACCAAGGCTGTGGCGTGGTGGAAGCAGCGAGCACGGCTGTGGGCTCCTCGTAGTGCCCGGCCCCATGCCCCGGGAGGTTTCACTCCCTTCCCGCCTGGAGTTTACCAGCAGGGCACGTTCTCACAGCTGCCGCTGTGCTCTCACACTTAGAGGTCCTCCCGGGGCACGCTTTGGAAATGCACCTATGAGGAGCAGGACGTGGTACACGAGGTCACTGCTGGCCACGAAACTGATGGCTTCTCCTGGTTGCATTTTAGGGGCCTGCATTGAGGTCCTCATGACTGGCACTCGCTAGAGAGCAAGTTTTAAAGTTTTAGTGGTGTTTTCTCCTGGATCCTGCAAGAGCTTACCCTTTTTGACCTAAAGCTGAGCAGCTCCAGGGTTCCGCCCTGCACAGGGCAGCTGCGTGGCGATCTGTGACGTCAGTGTGGTCCGAGTGTCCCTGTCAGCGGACGGCGCTGGGCAGCTCGATGCCTGGTGGAGGCTCACACAAGCAATAAAGAACCTGTCTTGTGCAGGAGCGAGCACCTGGCCTAGTCCAGGCAGGTCCCATTTAAACAGGAGTTTTTGTTTTTAAAATAAGCGACAGCGCCGGAGACCTGCACTAGGTTTGCTTCACATCGCCCTTCTCCCTGTCGCTGATGTGGCCCGTGGACTGTCGCCCTTTCCCCAGGGCCTCTCATCTCATGGCGTGAACAGTGCTGGTCCGGGGCTCCACGGGGGCTCTGTGGAACCAGGTGCTTCCTTCTTACAGGGCGCTGTTCATTGCTGGAATTCAGCGTGGGGACTTGCGTCTGGGACAGGTGAAGCAGGAGGGGTGTTGTACCCGAATAGTATTTCCAGGCCTGAGGGAGCTGCAGCCCTTCTGCCGGTTGGGAAGGGGTCCGTGCGTGTGGACGGGCCGGGTGGGGCAGCCTCTCCGCAGACTGGCCACGCTGTACCAAGTCACCCGTGGGCTTCTGTGGGAGGTGAAGAGAGGCAGTCTCTTTACAAAACAAAGTATTTTTATTCATTTGTATTTATTAAATGAAAAATTCCTTGTCCCTCTTCTGTGGTGGAATTTATTTACTGTTATAAAATAAAGGTCTATATTCTCCCTCAAAAAAACAAAAAAAGCAGTGACTGCAAGAAAACACAAAGAACCTTTGTGTGGGAACAATCATAATCTCTGTCTCTGTCTCTCTCTCTTTCTGTCTCTTTTTCTCTCTCTCTCTCTCCCGCTCCCCTCCCACACCTGCCTGCGGGGTGCACCTTGGAGGAGCCTGTAAGAATGCCTTCTATTCTTGGATAGGGTTTGCACGACGTGGGAGGAGTGCGTTTACCACAAGAAACACTAAGCTTTGCATACTGCACTGTATCCAAAGTTTATGTTAAAGAAAAACTATAAATAAATATTGAGCTGTAGTTAACAATATACATGTTGATGTATATAGGGGAACCATAGCAACGTCTTCATTTTACTTTAAAATGGGTGGATAGATGCAAAGATGTAGGTTCAAGCAAGTGTAGTAAAATTCTTACAATTAAATCTTGGCAGTTGGTATATGAATTCATTGTAAGATTCATTTAACTTTTCTGTATACTTGAAATTTTTCATTATAAGTTACTAAGAAAATACCCTGAAGAATAAGTGTAATCTTGAGGTGATGGAAATTTTCATAAATCAAAACTCTACATTGCTTTCATCAAAAGAAATGATACATTTCCGTGATACAAGGAAATAGGTATGTTTAACGTGACTCATGCATGACATAATGTGTACTACCAAAACACCATATGGTACCCCATTAATATGTACAAGTTTTATGTTTTTATGTATCAGTAAAAGAAAAATGTAAGAAAACTCAAGAACTTTTTCCAGAATTAAAAGATTAAAAAAAAGGTCTTGAAATCTTTAATTTCTCCATAGTGTTTTCTGGTTTTCTGTGTATAGGTCTTGTACACTTTGTAATGAGATTCATCACTGTTCCACATTTTGTTGCTCTGGTAAAAAATTTGTTTTGTTTTTGTTTCTCACCATTGCATACAGTTGCATTTCAGTTAAAAAAAAAATTCCCTAAAAACATATCATGTCACCTTAAGAAGAACATTACAGGGCCTGATTGCTGCAGACGATGAGGCCCGAGAGGTCAGCAGCAGCCTCCAATGTGGAGCGAAGGCCCCGCAGCTTCCCGGGACTCAGCTCATTCCCCGATCAAACATTTCAGGGCAAGCCGGGCGTGGTGGCGCACGCCTTTAATCCCAGCACTCGGGAGGCTGAGGTAGGTGGAGCGTTGTGAGTTCGAGGCCGGCCTGGGCTACAACGCGAGTGCAAGGCCAGCCTGAGCTACATAGTGCGACCCTGCCTCAAAAAACCAGGGCCGGGAGTTTGGCTCAGTGGCTTAAGCGCCTGCCCTGGCAGGCTCAAGGCTGTGAGTTCTATCCCCGGTGCCGCAAAAAAAAAAAAAAAAAAAAAAAACATTTCAGGGCAGAAGAACTTGTGAGCCAAAGTCACCAGTGAAGAACGTTCCCAGAGAGGGCGAACTCACGGGGAAAGCAGAGACAGTGAAGGGGAAGTTAGGTGAGGAGTTCGGTGGGTCTGGCTGTTATGAAGCTCTGGCCACCAGGAGCTCACAGCCCTGGGGGACACCACCACTCCCCACAGAGGGGTACGGAACCCTGCCCGCCTTCCCTCTGCCCCACCAGGGGAGGAGGGAGCTGCTCCTCTCTCACTCGCACCTGCAGGAGCACAGACCTGGGAGAGGGGTCGCGCAGCAGGGGATGGCGCTGGAGCTCAGTCTCAGGCCTCAGGCCTGTACCTGCTCTTCCACACGGCCCAGGAAGCCCAGCCCCAGAAAGGAGAGCGGCCCCAGAAAGCCAGCGGGGACACCCAAAACCTGGACCTCTTACTGGACAATGCATGCAAAGGATGGCACGTTCCGAGGGTCAAGGCTGGCTGACAGAACAGCACCGGCTTCCAAGACAGGAAGTGACAAGGGCCGGGGCTTTAAGGGCAGAGAGAATATGTGTGGGCAGGTGCACGGTACCCAGGGGCCCTGGAGGCAGACTGAGTGACCACAGAGTCAGACCAGACAAGGAAGGGCCGTTCACACCCCCAGCACCCTCGGACTAAAGGGGGCAGTCTTCTAGCACCCAGGAGAGTGCAGCGGAGCAGATGATGGAAGCAATTTGTGCCCGTTTCTGGGGCCTTTCACCTCCCCATTCCCCACGGGGACAGGAATGGCGACAGGAACTCTGGCTGACTCTGGCGCTACCACTCGGCTTCTTAGGCCAGTTTCCCTCTCAGGCCAAAGCAAAGGTCAGGTGCGCCTGTTCCCTGCAGTCCCAATTCCCTGCACCTCTATAACTGGGAAATAAGTGACAATAAATGAACCATAAGAAGTGAACGCAAAGCCCCAGCAACCCAGAAGCCTTCCATGGGACTGAACTCTCAATCTGGCCTTATAAAAATAAGCAACAGCACAAACTGTTCTTTTCGATGAACAGAGACTAGTAGCACAGTTTTCTATCTTCATACATATACATACGTACTGTCATTGTTTGATAGTTTGATCATTTTTTATGCCTAGATCTTGTAACCTAAACAACTACTTTTAAGATAACAATATGCAATATATTAACTAGTGTTCATTTCCTACTATTTTTTTGAAATTCTGTATCATTTCTATCCTTTTTTCTGTTTTGCTTTTTAAAATAAAAAAAATCAGTGACAATAAAAAACAAAAACAAAAAAAGACTTTTTTTTCAGTACTAGGTATTAACCCAGGGCCTTCACACTGAACTATGACTCCGGACTTTTTATTTTTTACTCCCAGATAGGTTCTCACTAAGTCTCGGAGTTGCCCAAGCTGGGCTGGAACTTGCAGTCTTTCTGCCTCAGCCTTCCAGGTGCTGGGATTACAGATCTGTGCCACCTTGCTCAGTTAAAGTACTTTTTAAATGTTCAAAGGATACATACATTTTACTATATTAAAACAAAGATCTTTTTCAAATAAGAAGGGGATCAAGAGACGAAGGGGGAGGGGGGAAGGAAAAAGGAGTGAAAGACGCACTGATGTGTGTAATATACCTGTGCCATCTCCTCCACAAGGAGCATAATCATTATACACTGCAAACATGTACTAATAAAAAACAAAAACTGAAAAAAAGAAAAGAGTAGTCAAGAAAAGATATGTTGAAAAAGTAAAAATATAAGCAAAACCTCAGGGAACTTATCTGTCACATGTAAAATTAAAGCAACAAAGGACTTGTTCAGAATGCATAAGAAATCTATAAAATTTACTTTTTAAAGAGCAAACAATGGATGCATAACTGAGAAAAACACATGAACAAGCTTTTCAAATAGTAGAAAATGTAATGTAGATCAATAAATTTTAGTGACTATGAAGATGCAAATTAGATGCAATCCCTTAAACACTGGCTTGGCAGAAACCGAGCAGTGTGATGGTAGAAAGTGTTAGAGAGATTAGTAGACTGAGCACTGCTCCCTGAGATGTCTGTGTCCCCATCCTCACACACTGAGAATATGTTGCTTCACACAGCAAAAGGGACTTTGTACACAGGCATGATTAAATTAAAGGCCTTAAAATGGGAAGATGGTCCTGCATTATTCATGTGGACACAAATGATATTATCACAAGTGTTCTTCTTACAGGAAGTGTGGTAGTTTTCCATTACTATGACAAAATATCTCAGATGAACAACTTACATGGTAGAAAGGTTCGTTTTGGCTCATGGTTTGGGGGGTTTCAGTCCATGGTCACATGGACCATTGCTCTGGGTTGGTTATGTGTGGGAGTACATGTGGAGTGACGTCCTCACAACAAGGAGCCAAAAGGAAAAAGGAGGGGCAAGGGCTCCACTTCCTTCATCAAGGCCACACTCCTAGAGACCTAACTTCCTCTTAGTAAGCCCCACCACCTAAAGGTCCCTGCCACCTCCCCACAGTGCCACAGGCTGATGACCCAGCCTTCAACATGTGGCCTCTGGGGGAAGATTTCACATCCAAACTATAGCTGAGAGCCAAGGAGCGATGCAGGTGCAGAAGAAAAGGCAATGTGCTGATGCAAGCGGGCACTGGAGGGCCCTCAAAGATCCAGGAGCCATTAAAATCTAAAGGAAACAGATTCTCCCCTCAGAGCCTGCAAAAGGAGTCAGCCCTGACAAGCCCTGACACTGGCCAGGAGAAAGTGCTTTTAGACTTCTGAATTATAAGAGAATAAATTTGTGATATTTTAAACCACTAAGTTCAGGATAAGTTGTTGCAGCAACAACAGAGACCTAATATAGGGAGGCCATGGATCTAAATGGTGATGCAGCGCTAGTGGGACTGTCGGCTGCTTTAATCACTCCAGGGAACAGTTTGCAGTTACCTAGACACGTAGAAGACGCACATACCCTGTGACTCAGTAGTTCCACACAAGACAGTTGTTCGAGAGAAATGATCACACGGGTGCGCAACAGAACATGTATGACAATGTTATGGCATCGTTACTCAGCAAAGCAGAGTGTGTGGGTGTAGGGATAAACTGCAGTGAAATCATGTAGTGGAATATTTTAAAGCAATAGAAGTTAATGAAATTTAGCATTAATTCTGATAAATCCCCCAGTAATTATAAGAGGAAAAGTAGATTTTAGAAAAACACATTAATAAACTAAATATTTGTATGTGTATCTCCAAAATCAGGCAAAAGTTTATGTATAACACAAAACTGCAAGGAAAAGCACAGTGATTGTGGAATTGAAGAGTGGTGGGCCGAGGGGAGAGGGAGAAGGAAGTGACCGTTACATTTTATTTTCCACATTAGGGTGCTCTTTTCCTCCTTTCCTCCCTCAACTTGCCAACCTCGTTTAAAAAGAGCGAGAAGAAACCCATAAACTTCACGCCCTTTCCCTCCCAGCTCCTCCTGAGCAGCTCGGGCCAACAGCACCACCCTCTCCTGTGCACACCCGGGAATGCACACCCGGGAATGCACACCTGGAAATGCACGCCCGGAAATGCACGCCCAGAAATGCATGCCTGGAAATGCATGCCTGGAAATGCACACCTGGAAATGCACGCCCGGAAATGCACGCCCGGAAATGCACGCCCGGGAATGCACGCCCGGAAATGCACGCCTGGAAATGCACGCCTGGAAATGCACGCCTGGAAATGCATGCCTGGAAATGCACGCCTGGAAATGCACGCCTGGAAATGCACACCCAGAAATGCACACCCGGGAATGCACACCCGGGAATGCACGCCCGGGAATGCATTTGCCCCTCCTTGGAGGAGACAGTGGAGTCCGTGAGTGATGCTTACTCTTCCTGTTTCTCTGTCACTTAAACACTATGATATAAAATTAGCGATACTTAAATACCAATGTAAAGTTAATGTATGTTATGTAATGTTATTAGGGAGAGGAGAGGAAAGAAAACAAGGGTATTTGTTCAATTTATGTATATTCAAATATAAATGTATCCATAACAATATACAGAATATTCCTGACAAGTACCATCTTTGTTTCCATAACTGGTCCTGTGGCTGTGGCTGTATTTATACCTGCTGTAATCTACTGCCCAGTCTGTATTCCATGTGCTCGGCAAGCGACTTAGCCGGTCATGGTGGGCTGACCCAGCTGTCTTGCCCCGGACTGGGTCGCTGTAACGATAGGGCACGAGAAAGCTGAGGTGCCTCAGGGGTCCCCTGCACTCTAGACAGGCTCCCGCTGTGGAGCAGCAGTCCAGTTTCCGCTTGCTGCGTGGCTCAGTCACCCTCCCACAGCAGTCTCCCCTCTGTGACTCAGAAGCACAGACATTCTTGGCTCCCAGCCCCACAGAGCCCTGGGTGTGTCCTGGGGGAAGCATCCCTTCTCTGGAGCTAACACCCTCAGGCCCGCAGAGCGTGGAGTCATGGAAAGGGGAGGTCCCGAGAGCACTAGCGTGACTTGCTCCCTTTCTCTGGAGCCAGGGAAGGCCACTCAGACGAGAATTTCCATGCCCATAGCTGCATTTGATAGCTCAGAAAGCTCTGGCAGGATCAAAAATGTCAATGATTTTCTTTTCGCTAAAAACTGGGTAGATGGACTTGGGTGGGTTGCACACCCATAACATGGGACCCCTTACACGTGCCACTGTCCTGTGGAGAGTGTGGTGACGCTCGACTCCCGGCGTCTGAGCTGGCTGAGACCCATCCACGTCGCGAGGCTCAGCCTGGGAGGCTTGACTCAGGAGTGAGACACTGCTTCAGCACATGCATAATTTGACATAAAATGATTGTATTGTACTTCTTACTTTCAGATAAGTGCTGTCCTGTTCCTGAGCTTGGCTCGCTTCTCCCAGCCCCAACCCCAGTCACACGGTCTGCCCAGGCCCAAGGTCATCCTAATGAACCCTCTGGTATGTATCTTATATTTTTCTCCCTACTCATTTGATCACATGTGCGTGCACGCACACACACACACACACACACACACACACACACACACGCTTTTTACCTTCGTTTTACAATTAAAATCATGTCACTTTTCTGCCTCTTTTCTCACTGAAAAAGGCCTTGTGCCTGTCAACTAGATGGGCCAGTAGACATTCCCAGTGCAAGCAACAGCGCCCCCAAGGGGCGAAAGCTGCTTCCTGGAGATTATGCAACATAATTGTATCTTTTAATGAATGAAACACAGATACACATACGGTACACAAGCAGAAATAAGATATATAATATACATAATTAAGATTTCACAGAGGCATCAGTAGGGAAAAATATCTGATATCTAAGAAGTTTCCTGGTGGGGGACTGAGAGCACTGGTGCCGCCTTTGCTCTCCCTTCAGGAGCTGTCTCTTTCTCCATCAGGCTGGTCCCATACCCGCCCGCAGGGCGGTCGCTTCCTTCCACCGTGCTGCATTCACAGCTTTGTACGCATCCTTCACATCGGTGATCACATTTCTGTAGGATGCCTGAAGGGTCGCTGGTTGTCTTGGCTGGACTGAGTCATCGTAATGTTAGCGCATGAGAATACTGACATGACATGCCTAAGGGGTCCTCAGGAGCAAGACTGTGGGGATGAAGGGGTCAGTGGTCTACATTTTAGAACAGAAAACTTTGTAATTATCACATCACTTCTTAAAAACAATACTTCACACTTCAAACAGCAATATATGAAAGTACATTTTCCCTACATTCCTGCTAGCAGTAAGTGCCATAATGATTTTAAAATTTTTATACTTCAATGGAGTAATGTAGCTTGTGTCATTTTAATTTACACTTCCCTGACTGCTGGTGAATCTGGGCTTGTTTTGATACGATCGTTATCATCTACATGTGTCCTATTCACAACCATGTCTTAATTTTTAATGGAATTATTTGTCTTATTTTTGTCAACTTTTAAGTGTTGTTTTACAGAACAAATATTAAACCTTTCTCTGTCACATAGATACTACACTTTCTGTAGACCTATTGTTTGTGTATTGACTTTGTATCATTTACCATACAAGGTCTTACATTTTTATGCAGTTTAAATATGACTTTTTCTTCTTTCATGTGCTTCTGGGTTATGAAATTCTTCTCTCAAACTACACTTGAAATTTCGTAGATTTTCTTGTAAAATTTCTTTCTCATTCACTTTTAAATATATGTTTTTGAATTATAACATGTATCTATGTGCAAAGTGAATGCACTCATGTACCCAGGCTAGGAAAGACCCTGAGTTCTCTTTCCCACCTTGCAAGCTGGTGGGAGAAAGAACAGAGAAGCTGCGCTTCAGGGAGAAGAAATCCAGAAACCAGCAAACTGGCGCCAGACACGGTGACAAAGAGTAATCTGATGCTGAAGAGCCCAAGAGGGTCCCCTGGTTGGAGGAGGTGCAGATTGTCTCTGCCTGCTGGGACATGAGACAGTACTTAACTGCTAGACCCAAGTTTGAAGGAAAAAAAGGAAGAAGTTTCTTACTACTGTCACAAAACCAGTTGGTAATGACAATAGTGGCACTTGGTGGTTCCATATCACAAAATACCTAGATGCTATTCCACGAAGACATACAGGGACAGTTGCTGGCTGAGCAGGCCTCTTTCCCTCAGTGGAGTCTCTGCGGGAGGAACACAACAGAAATTGTCACCGAGACACCACAATAACTGGTATCAACCACAGTGAAGTCCCAAAGTGTGTCTCTGATGCTCACTTCCCAGAGCAGCTGCAGAAGCCCAGACACCTGGGAGGTGAGACCGTCCACGTGAGGAAAGAGAAACGTGACGTTACAAAGCAGGACATGGCTCAGGAGACAGTGGCGTCACAGGTTTTACCGAAAGGGAAAGCTACTTCTGAGCTCCAACATGGATGCGAAGTGACCCTCTGACAGGTAGGGTTTCCTCTCACACCTTGATGCTCTGAATTTATCCTCATCATTTGTAGTGTGTATTAGTTGTACAGAATCATCAGTTTCATCCTGGCATATGTGGATGTGCACACGACATGCTCTCATCGTTCCCACCCCATTACTTTCTCTTCCCTCCTCCTGATTCCTTTCCTCTTCTCTAATACTCGCCCTCCTAATTTCATGACCCCATTCTATATATGAAAGAAAACATGATAATTGTCCAAGTATGGCTTATTTCATATAATATGGTGATCTCCAGTTCCATCCATTTTCCTGCAATGATTTCCTTCTTTTTTATGATGTACATATTACATTTTCTTCATCCATTCACCCACTGACGGGCATCTAGGCTGGTCCATAGTTTAGCTACTGCGAATTGAGCTACACCAAACATGGCTATGCAGATATTGCTATGGCTGACTCATGTTAACTCCTTCAGAGACTATATAGACCCAGGAGTGATATAACCAGACCAAACTGCAGCTTTAGTTTTAGGCTTTTGAGGAACCCCCATACTGATTTCCATAGCGGTTGTACTAGTTAACATTCCCAACAGCAATATACATGGGGTTTTTTTTCTTTTCCCTCATCCTCACCAGTGTTTATTGCTTTTTGTCTTCTTGATAGTGGCCATTCTGACTGGGGTGATACAGAGTTTCAATGTACTAGCAGTTCTTATTTATAATTCCCTAATGGCTAAAGATGTTATTTCTTCATGTACTGTCTTGCTTACTTTCTTGTTGCTAAGAAAAAATACTTAACACCCACAGGTTAAACGAGGGAAGGCTTATTTTAGCTCACAGTTACAGATGCTCCAGTTCATGGTCAGCTAGCTCCAAGGCAGAGTGGCATGGCAGAGGGGCGTGGCAGAGGGGCGTGGCAGAGGAGAAACAGTCCATGGCATGGCAGGGAGGAGTGAGCCTTCCTTTTCCTTTTTATTCCATCCAGCCGCAAGCCTATGGCTGGTGCTGCCCCCACCAAGAGCGAGGCTTCCCCTTATCCACACCCAGAACTCTGCTACCCCAATCAGTAAACTAACTCAGTGACGACTCCCTCCTAGTCCAGTGTCGCACATGCATCATCCAGCCAGCTCACAGAAGCCTCACCCTTGAGGGCACGAGGCTTTGGGGAAACGTCTAAATATACGCCAGAGTTGGCCATTTGTGTTTCTTCTTTCGAGAAGTGCCTGTTCAGTTCATTTGCCTATTTATCGATTAGGTTATTTGATTTTTTTGGTGTTAAATTTTTTGTAGTTCTTTATCTAAACTAGATATTAATCCTCTGTTGGAAGAGTAACTGACAAAGTTTTGTTTTTGCTTTTGTTTTCTCATTTTGTAGGTTTTCTCTTTGTTTTTGGTTTTCTTTGCTGGGCAACGAAAAATCTTGCCACTATATTCCCCACTGAAAAATAAGTATGGAAGTTCCTTTTAAAGTTAAAAATAGAAATAGCATATGATCCAGCTGTACCACTCCTCAGTATATACCCAAAAGACCAAGGTGTAGTATGTAATTTGTAATTTTTAAAGGCTGACTACAAAGTCATGGAATATTTAATGGTAGCACCTCCAAAAGAGCAGCATTTCTCAGCACCAGGCAAGAAGCCGAATCATGAAAGAGAAATTCTCTGGAGGTCAAGGCTGCACGGCCAGAATAAAGATCAGACCCAGCAAGGAGCTGGCAAGAAGGTGAGACGGCGCTGAGCTTGTGGCCAAGCCAGGGACGAGGCCAGCCTCACCCCAGTGAATAAAATCCAGACCCAGGAAACAGCCTGAGCACTACATGGAGCTCATCTAGGCCGCCCAGGGCCTGAGGCTGCCCTGACCGCTCATCTCGGGTTCTCCTCGGCTCAGAGCGGACCAGGACAGTGCTGCAGAAAAACACTCGAAGCAACGACGCAGAGACAGGGAAGCCCTGACCCCAGCCTACTGCAGAAGGCGAGACTCCTGGGCTGGAAACACTTAGAGGATTGGAGGCGAGCCTGTGCACCTACGGCACCGCAGGCCGTGTGTAACATTGAAAGCTCTAAACGGTTTGCCCTCACTGACCTAGAGAACAGCATAACACAGAGTATGACTAAAGCCAAAACGCAGCTCCATCTGAAGGTGGGAAGGGGAGAGGGCAGCGTGAGCTGGCCTCAGGCCGCAGCCCACTGCCTTTCTTAGGGACCAGGCTCCATTAGGGAACTTCTGGGGTCACTGGTCAATAACTTTGTTAAAGCTACACGTCTTGGAGGTTGTGGTTTTTGTATTTGAAAGATTCACACTTTGTGACTGAACTCTGACCTGCTGGCCTCTTGTGACTGGGGATGCCTCCCAGGTCCTTCACAGCATCCTCCTGTGACCTTCTCAGCAAGGTCTGGGTACTTCCAGGGAGATGGCAGAGTGAGAAGTAACAACAAATCGACCTCTCCGAGATTCAGAATCCAAACACGGGACAATAGCAACTCGGGGAAGGAAAAAAGGAGGGAGGGAGATGCCCAAGACCCAGGAAGGGTCTGAAGGGAAACCTGAAGCCCACAGAGAAAGTAAGTGCAGCGTCTCCCCTGCCGCTGGCTGCGGTGTGAGAGGGGAGGACTGACTCCACAGAGACTGGGACAGGGCGGCTCCAAACGCACCAGGGGGATGGAGCTGTGGCTGCTGTGCACTACAACAGCGGGTGAGTGACCCCAGTCCACGTGACTTCCCCACCTCCTGGAGGGGGTGCTTTGTCAGATGACAGTTTAGGGAATGGCAGCTGGACTCAGCACTCAGAGCAGTCGTGGGCTGCTTTCATCTCAGGGCTTCAGTGTTGAAATCTCAGAGTGACGCGGGGACGGAGAATCGAGAGACGAACAGAGTCAGAAAGATGTGGTCAGGCCAGCAAGAGACACTTGGAGGACTGCAGGCTGAAGGCCTCAGGGCCCAGCACCACGAGCAGAGACTGAAATCAGCCTGAACTTCTGAGCAGCTGAAAGCGCCCAGCCAGCACCTGCTCTCCTACAGGCTCTCTGGAGTTACTCAGCACAGATCCGGACCTGCCTGCCTCCTCTATCTACCGAGGGCAGCAGAGTCACACGCTGAACTGGACACTATCACAAAACTGCAGACCCCAGAAGATAACCACAGGCTCTAAATCACAGAGAAACTTCTGGGCTTTTTTGCTTTCTTTCCTTTTGGTTGTTGTCGCTTTTTGATTGTTTGATTTTTGGGTGTGGATGCAAACATTGTTTTTAGTTGTTTTGTTTTGTTCTTGTTTTTTCCTTTTTTTCCTCCAGTTTTCTTCACCAGTTTCCTAAGGCATGAGCATTTGTACTTTGCCCTTCTGCCTTGATGCTAATCTCTTTCTCTTATTTTATTTATCTAATTTTTACTCGTATTTCTTTTAAACTTTATTTCGTTAAAATAAAGTCACTCTATTGAATGGATATTTACTATGCATAATTATGCAGCATGTCTGAGATCTTCATATTTAACTCTAAAATTTGTACCTATAGTTAAAATTAGAAAATTAATAGTTATCATAGTTCATCTTTTTCAAGTCTGTGCTTGATGCTACTGTTATTACTGATTGCACTACTTTAGCCAAGGTGACATAGTTGCTTTGATACATTGATCTGCCTTGTATGCCAATACTCAGATTGGCTGGGGATCATAAACAATACTACAGGCCAGGCTCAAAGAACAGCGTGCTAAGCCCGACAGGCAGCAATCTTTCATCCCTAATAAACTGGGAGAGATTCAAAAGTCAGCTAAACCTAGAACACATATCTGAAAACAAGCCATTTCCTAAAGAAGCCTCAATGCCAGTAATAAAGCTACTTACCATAAGCAACTTACCATAAGCAACTGACAAGCCTCAGTGTGGAAAGAAAATAAGAAAAAAAAATAGAAAACATGGAAGCAAGATGCAACCCATAACCCCAGCTCACCCAAGGCAAATCAAGGGGGCACTGAGGTGGAGGAAATAAAAAACCTCCAGCTAAATTGTATGAAACAGGGGCAGCGGAAGTAACAAAATGGATCAATAAGTCTCTTGACAAAAACAAAAACAGAGATAATGAAAGAGATGATGACCATAGTGAAGGCAATGATTAGTGAATCTAGAGTAGGTACAGGTTAAAAAGTCGAGGAGTTTAGGAAACACATGGAAGCCATGAATGCCCAGTATAGGAAAGAACTGGGTTCTGTAATCCCCAGCTGCCATAATCAGCCTGCTCCTCCGGCTCAGATCCGGGGAAGCCCTCCCTAGGGCCCTTCCACCTGCCCTCCCCACCCCTCCACCTCCCACACCCAGCAAAATGCCAGCCCCTCACGCCCACCGAGGGCTCCCAATGACCCCAGGCTGTCTTCCTGAGGCTCTGGAGGTAGCCAGGACTTTCTGCGGCCGGGTGCACTGTGGGCCTTTCTTCCTTGCTAGCTGCTCGGTTCCCAGCCTGCTCCCCACCCTGGTTCTCGGTCGCCCACCCCACCTCTGGAAGCTGCCTCCCTGCCACCAGCCTGCAGACGGCACACCTCCCTACCTGCCCTCCCGTGCTTGACTACGGACATCGTCAGGACCGGGTACAAACAACCCCTGGAAATCAGGGGAGAGCAAAAGTTGCTCGGGGTTTTGGGGGAGGTTGCTGAGGATTGCAAGTTCGTGCGGGGCTCTTGGCCTGCAGTCCTTAGTCTTCCATCTTCCATCTCAGAGGAAACACCCAGGCTCGTTTCTGGCCTCACACTGTGATATTTTTAGCCTTGCTGTTCTGTGGTAAACCTTGAAATTAGTTGCCAGCATTTAGAAAGTTAGGGAGTTCTCATTAAAAATGCAAGCATCAAGCACCTTTTGAACAATTACACGATCTGGGCACACAGGCCGTGTTCATACAGCGCAGCAGTGGCAAACCTACAGCACGCGTGCCGCAGCGGGCGTTTGTATCATCGAAAGTTCTGAAAGGTTCGTCGTCACTGACACTCAGCAGTGCCTGGCCGAAGCGACTCTCCCTTTTGGAAATGGAGCATGTCCTGCGATCACCAAGGTGGTCGCTGGCCACTTAGTCATCCACCCAAGTTGCTCCACGGGTCTAAGGTTCCTCCCACACCCTTACTGTTTGGATTTGAACTATCCTTCAAAGGTGAATGTGCTGAAGTCCTGGTCACCAGCCTGTAGGAAGTGGTGGAATTGCTAACTTCCTCCTCAATGGGAGGAAATTAGGTCACTGAGGCCACATCCTTGAAAGGGACATAGGGACCCTGCCTCCCTTTCCTTTCAGTCTGCTTTGTGGCTGCCGCCAGGCGATCAAACCTTCACACGCTCCTGCCACGTGCGTTACCCCAACACGACCCAAGGCAACGGGTCCAGGCATCGCGAGCTGAAATCTCTGAAACTGAGCCAACATGAATCTCTTTCCTTTGGAGTGTTTGCTCTCAGGAATCATGTTGCAGTGGAATCATGTTCAGTGGAAAGCTGGTGAATGCAAGGCCTCTCAGAGCATTTGAGCTCATGGCTCTTGTCTTGAAGTCTCAGACAGCATCCCTCCTCAGCCTCCGTGGGAAACTGATTGGAATTAAACTGGACAACGCAATGATGAGAGCAGAGACCAATGCCCCAAAGCAGGACAACAGCCACCCAGCCTAAGGACAGGGTTTTCACAGTCACAACTGTCTGCCGTGGGTGGCTGTCTTGGGAGAGTGAACTCTTCTCAGTGGCCATTTCTGGGGCATTGTTGTGCTGGAATGTGCATCGCTATATGACAAACGCTCTGGAGACATCACTGAAGGCTGGGGTGCTCGTGGGGACCCCACAGAGACAGAACACTTCTGGGTCTGAATAGCAGGTAAAGGTTTCCATTCCAAGGTGGAGCAGATGCAGGAAGAGTCTGGTCTGGGTGGCTCTTCACAGCCTGTGTGCCCCCCAGGCAAAGCTGTGCGGTGAGTAGAGTCACAGCCACGCGGGCAGCGGGCAGTGGGCAGCGGAGGAAGCGGGCTGCTGCCCCCACCCTGGCTGGCAGCAAACTGAGGGCGACTCCTTCCCCTACCCTGAGGAGCAGCCCTTGCTGCAGCTACAGAGCCTGAGGTGCACTGAGCGAACAGCAGAATCAAAGTGGAAGAATTGTAAGGCAATTTTGCTGGTTTCAGCTTGTCTTACACAGAAAGAAAATAGGTTTTAATATAAGATCTAAGAGGCAATGCGTTTCATAAACAGCAAAAAAAATGTACATGTACTTTTGGCTGGATGCTACGATGATGAGCTTTGGGATAAAAGGAGATCGTTCTTTTTTTCTTTTGAAAAAAAGTTAGACATGGATCTGAAGGAAGCTGGAATGCACCTCCCACCATCCCACCAAAACACTCTGTAAGCAGTTGGGAGCAATCACAGATACCATGCAAAAAACCCCAGCACAGATACCATGCAAAAGGCAAGATTAAAGACCTTCCCGCTTCCTTTTTACCCAAATGGAAAAGCTTATTGCAAAAACTCCTTGTGCAAGCCAAGCATTACATAGCCTGCTTGTGATGGGACATCACTTGGGCGCTGACAAACGCCAGTCCCCCCTTGTGGGGCCTCCACTACGGGGTCTCTCCTGACCATGCAGGGAGTTAGTCCCAGAGGTCAACACTGGAAATATTTCAGTGTTCACCCCCACCCAAGGGAATAATATTTCACTCTAATTCTCCTTAGCCCAGTTGGAATCTGAAGTCTAGACAGTTTTCAGATAACAGCCATCAGAGACAGTGAAGGGAAATGTATGTGCCTCCCAAAGATAAGCAGGCGCTGAACTTCTCCCAGACATTTTCTGGAAGGCGCACAGAAAGGGGCTCAGAAGGCCGCTGAGGAGCAGCTGAACGAAGGGTGCCTGCAAACATATTCCGAGATGCTGGGGTGTGTTTTACGCATCCTGAGTTAGCGGCGTGGCTGGAAGAAGCCATCCTCTTCCCAGTGGCAGCCCACAGGGAAGAAAGGGAGAGATGTCCTACCGACCACTTCAGTCTCTTGTAAATTCTTTCATTTACCAAATATTTACATAATGTCTCTAACACTGGAGGCATTTGCCAGAGCGCAGAAAGCACAACTGCGAACAAATCCAATGAAGGCCCTGTTCTCTTGGCCAGGCACAGGGGCACGTGCCCATGATTCCACCACTTCAGAGGCTGAGGCAGAAGGATCTCAGTTCAAGTCCAGCCTGGGCTACATAGTGAGTTCAACATCAGCCGGAACCATGTAGCAAGACCTTGTGTCAAAAAGACCCTGTTCTCATGAAGTCAAAGTTTCCCCTAGAAAATCCAGCAAACCTTCGTTGGAGACGTGACAGTCTGGTGCACGCCCAGCTTCGGGATACAGGGAACTTCCCCTTTCTGCTTACAAACCAAACCCGTACCCTCTTTCCCACATCTGCTGTCTGGAGTTCATAAGAATTCCACATCTTCCTTCCATATTGCAAAGACTTCGCACTCCACCAAACCACGGGATTTCCAAGGGCAGAGACAGCCTCAATTCTTCTGAGACTTGTGACTCTAGGCACAAACAGATGCTCCACAAACACTTCCGTGGTTCCTGATAGAGCAAGGACCTGTGCAGACAGTAAAGGGGCCCCGTGAGAGTCAGTGCAGACTTTATCCTTCTGCCTTTGAAGCCATTTCATTCAGCCTAATTCTGCTCCTTCTCAGACCAAACCATTCAAGTGGACAAACTTGCCATCCTCTTGTAACGTCCTCTCCTGCAGAACAACAGCAAGTATGCACCCGAGCCCTGGGAAAAGGAAGGCCAGGGCAGCCGTGCCTTTCTCCCTGAAGCTGGAGAGGACAATAGCCTTGATCCCAGGGCTTCTTCTCCTTGAGGAAGCCTCAGCCCTGGGGTCCAGAGTGATCTTGCTGGAAAGATGCTCAAGTGAGATCTCACTGCTTCTTATGCTAGGTAAGGACTTTTCAAGCCTGGGCTGCCTGTAAAAATGTCAAAAATGCTTAAGGCAAGGGAAATGTGCATTGCCCTGGCCAAGGGTATCTGCTGTAGTTTGGATACTGAATGTCCCCAAAGGGCCACGCACTAAAGGCTTGGGCCTCAGCCTGGCGCTATTGGCAAGCGGAGCTCGGGGAAGGGACAGGAGGATCCCAGCCCCATTCTCTCTTTTGCTCCCTGGCCAGGAGGCCAGTGTTTGGGCCTATGATGTCATCCCCAGCGCGCCTTCTCAACACAGGTCCAACAGCCATGGGACATACCACACGGACTGGAGCCTCCAAACTCGCAAGCCGAAGTAAACTTTGCTCCTTTTAAATTGATTACCACAGGTATCCGTTACAGTAATGGAAGGCTACTGTGGTGTGTGGGCCTTCACTGTTAGAGGAGCGAACTCACGTCCCTCCCCAGACCAAGAGGCCTGCTGTGCTCTGCAAAGGTGCCGGCTCCAGAGAGCTGAGCTCAGAGTGGAAGCCACGGCAGATGGAGTCCTCTTGCTCCTATGGGGACTCTTGAACCCTTAAAGGAGGGCACTAGTCTCAGTCAAGCCTGTCCTGAAGCAGTAGATGCTCAGGATCCAAATTTGGAGCCAACCACCTTCCAAGATCTGACTAAGCACTTGCAAGTTATCTACAGTTCCGTGGGGAGGCCAGCTGGACAGGTGCTGAATGCCAGAGACCCAAGTATTGGCAGAATTAACTAGTGGAGGCTGACATCCCTACGAGTCCAGGGAACTCTAAGCTAAACAGTCACAAGTTAAAATAGATTATTTAGGGCAAAGAGATCTGATTTCCATTTTTAAAAATTCTACCACTAAGTTGATAATTTATAATTAATTGTGAACATTTAGGGGGTACAGAGTGATGTTATGATTTATGAATATAATGTCATAAGATTAAACTAAGTTCATCAACATATCTATCACTTCAAATCCTGCTGTGGTTTGGATATGGCTCGAGTGTGTCCTGAAGGACTCATGCAGTAAAATTTAATTCCCACTATGAGGTATTAAACTGGTAGAAATTTAAGGAGAGGCCTTGGGAAGTGAACAGGATTAGTAAGGTTGTTGGGGTGGAGCCCCATTGTTGAATCCTGGTGCCTTT
>RJWM01022182.1:0-34119 GCA_004363535.1 Dasyprocta punctata | reverse complement strand
CTCTGTGTGTCTCTGTCTCTGTGTGTCTCTGTTTCTGTCTGTCTCTGTCTCTATCTGTCTGTCTGTCTGTCTGTCTCTCCACTTAAAACATTTGAAAGTCACTGATTTCAGTACGTGCTCCATGCTACTCCCTTTGGAAAGCCTGGCTATGTTTCCCAGCCCCTCCTCTAGCTCACTGCACCCCACGTTCACATAGGATATTTCCCTTGGAGGTCCTGTGTCACTCACTCACTCACTGGGCTGCCTTCTCCAGCCCCAGGCAGGAATCTTAGGGGAGATTGCTCAGTTTTGCAAAGGTCTTAGAACATAGGCCACATGACAGTCATCTCCAGGGTGAGCCTTGGGTCAGGAGAACACGCGGCAGGTGCTTGGTAACTTTGGACTCACGGAGCATCCAGAACCTAATCTGAGTGAGCCTCGGAAGGTGTGAAATTTTGGAACCAACTCTGCAAGTGTCTGGAGAAGCCCTCGGTACTGGTGGTGGGGAAGCTTGGCGTCACGGGGTTGGTGGGACTTCCACCAACTTCCGCCATAACTTCCCAGTGGCCACGCTTGTCAGTCACATCAGTGTTTCAACAACTCTAGCCGCCACCCTGGGACATCTGAGAGGCTGCCTCAGGATCCTGGTGACATACCCGTACAGATTCTGACTCCAGAGAATGAGAGACGATGGAATGCAAACCGTACTGGAGCATTTAAGATTATTTCTCCCCCTGGTCTGATGCAGCACTCAGGAACTGACAGGTACGCACTAACTACCCAACAAGCAGCTCTCCGGAGGCATCGCTTGACTTGCTGTTTCTCTGACTGTCGCTTCCAGGCCCTTTCTCTAACGGGTTTTTCCTTAATCTTCGCAAGAACCAAGGGAACTTCCCATTTTGTGGATGATGAAACTGAGGCCCACAGCAGTTAACTAACTTGCCCATTGTCACATAATGCATTGAAATTTTTCTGACTCAACTATCAAGAACAATAATGTCCAGTGCTTACTGTCTCTAACATTTACCTTTGGGTGCTGGTGCCGAGCAGAGCAGAACAGAGAGTTAAGAAAAGTAGCCATGGAGAACACTGAAAACTCAGTGGATGTGAAATCCATTAAAAATATAGAAACAAAAATCATACATGGAAGCAAATCAATGGACTCCAGAATATTCTTGGACAACAGATACAAAATGGATTATCCTGAAATGGGTTTATGTATGGTAATTAATAAGAACTTTCATAAAAGCACTGGAATGGCAGGCAGCTCGGTCTGGTACAGATGTAGATGCAGCCAGGGTCAGAGAAATATTTATGAGCTGGAAATACGAAGTGCGGAATAAAAATGATCTTACATGTGAAGAAATAATGGACTTGTTGTACAATGTTTTTAAAGAAGTTCACAGCAAAAGGAGCAGGTTTATCTGTGTAATTCTAAGCCACGGTGAAGAAGGACCATGCAAAAACCTCGAACTACTACTAGAGGGATATGAAGAAATTCTACAGAAACCTACTAACATATCTTCTGTATAAGAAGCAGTGGAATGTAACGAAAGAACAATAAATGGATTCGCTGGGCAATCTGCAATTTGAGAGAAGATGGCTTGAAACTGAGCAGAGATGTGGCTCTGTTCAAATTCGGCAGAGCTACAGATCCCAGTTTAGAAACATCCCGCCAGATGATTTGTTCAGGAGCATACAGTGTGTCTTAGCTACTTTTCATTCGTTGCTGGGACAAAATACCCAATGCCCAAAATTAAGGAAGGAAAGGTTTACTTCTTACAGTTCTCGGGGGGTTCAGTCCATACTTAGTTGGCTCCAAGACAGCACGGCATGGCGGGGCAGCCCTTCATGGCGGCTGCCAAACAGCAAGGCAAACTGGCAAGAGAGACCGAGTAAAGACACACATTCCTCCCGTGCTTACACTGTATGTCGGCTCCACCCCTGGGTGGTTGCAACACTCACATCACCAATCCCAGAGCCAGACAACAAACCAGTCACAAATGCCAGGCTCAGCCCTGCCCATACCAGGATTACATGAGACTTTGAGGGGGACATAGGATCAAACCCATACACAGTGTAGGTGGAAGATACTCCCAAGGCATGTGAAAAAGTGAACCACGTGAGAAACTCCTAAAATGGAGCTATTCCGAAGGGCCACAAAAATTGTAGTATTCTGGGTAGCATAATTTGTAGGCATGCTGCATTCTGCTGAAGTTTACAATCAGAGGAAAAATAGCGGTCACGTTTTGTGCCATTACCTGAATGAAAGGACCACAGCACACAGGGCATTAGAAGCATCCAGCCGGAGCCCCTCTGTGCGTGTGGGGAGACTGCAGGGGGAGCTCAGCCCCAGCCAGGGAGGCCAGGCCCAGGGTCCCGGGCTCATGGAGGTGTTGGCCACGGCAGCTGCTCCTGTGCACTTCACAGACTTTCATTCTGACATTTCTTGTGAATTTCCTTTTGGCTCAAAGAAAAGAATTTACATTTACAATTGACAACTGTTTGTTTTGAGAAGATCTGTTAACTTTTTTCTAAGTAAATGTAGCATGTCATGATATCCTAAGATGGGTCTTTGTGTGATAATTTTGTAAAAGTTTTTTAATTTGTATTTTTATTTCCAAACATAAATTCAAACTTTAATTAACAATAAAATAAAATAAAATTTACCTTTGAAGGCAACATTTCATCCCATTGTTTGAAAAGTAACTTCAGGCACCAAGGCTGTCTTTAATTCATCAGAGAAGAAACAGGCTCAGAGAAGGTGCATCACCTTTACAGGATACTGCAGCTCTGCTTAAGTGTAAAACTGATCTCTGATAGTTCCTTGACCCCCAGCATAGTCCTTTACAAAACGGAGTGAACACAGCAGAGTCCTAGGTTATATGAGAACATTAAATGAGCTAGTGAATAAAAAGAACTTTGGAACAGTGCCTGGATTTTCTACATGTGAAAATTCAAATCTATGCTCCTTTTATCATGAAGTTAACTTAAAACTGACAGCCCAGAACCAAATCAGACAGACTCGTGCTCACGTCCCAGTATAGCAGCTTCCTAGCTCTGTGACCCTGAGCAAATTGTGTCTCCTCTCTGAGAACTGGTCTCATTCATAAAGCAGATGCTATAGTTTTGATCGAATGTCCCTCAAAGGCCTGATTGCTAGCAGGGTGTCACTGGGAAGTGGTGGAACCTTTAAGAGGTGGAGCCTAGCGGGAGGTCTTTAAGTCAGTGGGGGCATTGCCTTTGAAGAGCATTGTGGGACCTCTTCCTCCTCCTCACTCCTTTTGCTTGCCAGTTATGTGTTATGTAGCTTTATTCTTCCACACACTTCTACCTTGATGTTCTTTCTGCCTTCCCTAAAGCTACCAGGCCAATCACTGATGGATTGGAATCTTAACACTACGACCCAAAAATAAACTTTTTCCCTTGATAAGTTGATTATTTCAGATATTTGTTGTAGTAACAGAAAACTGACTAACCCCGTGGGGATAGTCGTAAGACTCCTGACATGATTATTACAATAATGAAACAGGATACAGCAGGGGAGTCCCCTTCACATGGCCTGGTCAGTCCCTGTGGGTTGTCACGATCATCCTGATGTCATAGTTTAGATAGCCTGATGTGCTCAATGGTGGGGCTTTGGGGAGGTGAATGGATCTGTGTGGGGGGGTACTCACTAGTGGATGAGTCCACTGATGAGTTTATAGCTACGTGTGATGTGGTGTTGGGAGGTGAAGTCTGGTGGAAAAGGTGGAGGCATGGCCTGAGGGTCTAGCTCCCTCCCTGCTCCCTTGAGATCTCTCTCTCTCTCTGCTTCCTGTTGCTCATGAGGACACTTTCCCTCTGCCACACAGCCCTGCCTTGGAGCCAGCAGACTACCGATGGAAGCCTCTACAGACTGTGAGCCTCATAAACGTTTCCTTCTGCAAGCTGTGGGTGGCCAGGTATTGTGTCTCTGTGATGAGAAAGGAGCTAAGACAGGCGATGATGTGTGTCTCTGCACAGCTGCACTCTGGTCACCTCAGTGAGCACAGAGGGTCTGATCACAGCTCACCCGGACGGGGCAGATACACACAGACAACATGCTGTTCCTCGTGAAGATGCGACGTCACTTCAAACCAGACCTGGGAGAAAATGAACAGGGGACACGAACAGTAGGGAAGTCTGGTACGGCTTTGTAGAGGTGAGGGAAAAAGGTGTCCATGGAGCCTTAGAGAAATCTGAGGAAGAAAAGGGGGTATATTGGGTGATATGCTATGTCCCCCCAAATCCTCATATACTTTTGATGGGGCTGAGTCTGGCGCATGTTATTAGTCTGTTGTCCAGCGCTGGGATTGGCAATGTGAGTACTGCACCCGCCCAGGGGTGGAGCTGAGATATAGTGTAAGTGAGGCAGCTCTTCCTCTTGTGCTTCTGCCCTCTCTCACCTGTGTGCCTTGTGGTTGCAGCGGCCTTGAATGCTGCCTTGGAGCCAACTAAGTATGAACTGAAACTCCCAAGAAACTGTAAGAAATAAACCTTTCCTTCTCTAATTTTGGGCATCAGGTATTTTGTCTCAGCAACAAGCAAAAAGTAACTGAAACAGGGGGCTTTACCAGAAAAGACAAGTTTGATCCAGGGCTGAAGCAGGCAGCACCAGACTCCTGGCCTCAGCCGGGTTCATGTTCAGATCTGTTGAGGATTCTTTATACAGCTACTAAATGCTCCTTCCTGGCGGTGTCAGTCAGTTTCCTGGAAGAGGAATCTGAACTCCTGCACTGAGCATGGTGAGATGAGAACCTGGGATAAGACGGAGGAATGGGGAGACTGGATCACCTCCTGAGTAGGAGGGCCATGGAGTTTATTACGCAGATCTAGGCTTTGGTTGAGACTCAAAGGAAGCTGCTACTAATTCCACAGGATAATGATTGTAGGCTGGAACACACGCTGGTCCACCTCTTTATGTGACTGCTTACCATTGGGCACTGACCTACCTGTCACCCTGATATCCAGCGTGCTTCCTGGGTCCCCATCCCCACGACGCATGTCTACTGTTCTCCACAGTGGGGTCCCTCAGCGCCTTCTGTCGACTCCTGGCTGTGCCGCTGCTTGATGATATCCTACTCATCGATCGGCATGAGGTCCTGATGTCACCTTCACCTAGAACAGGATTCTCTCAGTGGCCGCTCTGAACACGTGCACACTCCACAGTCCCGGGCAGCCTGCCCCGCACCCATCCTAATCTTCTCAGCATCTTAACACACATGTGTCACTTCACCTGAGCTCTACAGTGGGAGTTACACAGTGGATGGTCTCCTGAAAAACTAGGTTTAGCTCCCTCTGCTGCCTCACAGCCTAACAGGATTTAGACGAGGAGATCCTTTCAGTTCCCTTCAGGAGGAACTGATCTGACCCCTGGTGGCTTCTTTCCTTTTTTCTTGTCTCCGTCTCCTAAATGCTGATTTTAAGAGGGTCACAGATCCGCCTCTACAGACTGAAACCTAAACTCAGCACGATGTCAAAGGCCCTTTGGGGCTGAGCCCCCATCTTCCCAAACTGCCGTATTCCCAGGCATTCATTCCCCACTCCTTCCCCCACCTCTTGAGTCTCCGTGGTGAGCCCAGTACATTTAAAGGCCAGACCCATAGTGTCTTACGCTGCACGCGGTACCCAGCCACATTTTCCTGTTCCCGCCTCCCTCACCCCCTGACCTCTGCGTTGCAGGGTCAGAGGTGGGTGTTCTTCAGTTCTGCCTCTTCTCAACCCTCATCAGCCTTGCCCTCTTCTTCGCCTGCCAAATCCTCTCATGCGTCTCGGATCTGTCCTCTTGCCTCTGTACCCACTGTCACTGTCTCAGTTCAGGTTCTCGGCATCCGGAGTTTTTGCTTCTACTACCCACTGCCCTTCGTAAGTCCATCAGCCCGGAGCAGCTCGAGTCCTCGTTTTTAAAACACAGTAAACTGTGCTGTTGTTTTCCTGTACAAGTGATTCTACCATGGGGTTCTGACATAGATTTTCATCGAGGAGGAGCTGCTCTTTGTTACCCAGGTAGATCAGTATCCATCCCGTACTAGTCCCACCCTGGCGTCTGTCAGTCGGTCTTGTATGTGTTGTCTGTGCTCAGCAGCGAGCAAGAAATCCTGATTCCTTTCTACACACAACCTTGTCACTAGTGAGAAAGAAAAATGTAGCCCGGGGTGTCCAAAATGGATCCCATACCACGGCCAGGCTGTGGTCCTGTTTATGCGCTGGTCAAGGCTCCCAGCCCAGGAGCTAAACCGTCTACACAACTGCAAAGCACAACAGCACAAGCTACACCAGGCCCTGTCCACTGAAGCCGGGGAAGGCCGCTCCCAGGAGACAGAACAAGGCTGCTGCGCCCCCTGCCCAATGCCCCGTCGTAGAATTCCCCTACAGTTTTCTCAACCTTTTTTCCTACTTCTTGAGGGCCGTGGGCCAAGGTTTTCACTTTGTTCCTTTCTTGCCCATGAAGTGCTCCTCAGTGCCGCCCACGCTGGGCCCGGGAGTTGTGCTGTGATCATTATAGTTTGCAGGCGAGCACTTTCCGGGGTTTTCCCCTCGGAGGTCAGCCGTGCAGGCCCCCCGCCCTTGCCCCGGCTTCTCGTGGCCAACCTTAATCACGGTCACAGTCAGGGATCGCACTCAGCAATCCAGCGTGTGGCATGCAGGGTCTCCGCCGGCGTGACACACAAGGGCTCCCATGGCGGGACGCAGACACACCAAGCCGGGCTTGGCGCTGCTCTGGGATTTAGCAGCCTCTCAAATCCACCTGCTGGGTCACCGTGGGTGAGGGCGAACCTCGGCACTGCCTGGGGAGCCACGCACCCATCCTTCTGCAGGATCTGATGTGGGGCAAAGTTCTGCTCCCTCAGGGCCTCCCGCCAATCCCCCCGCACCAGTGTGAACCCTGTGGGGCGCTGACACGCGCTTCCCGTGACAGTCTTGCTGTCCAGGGGGCCGGGTATCCCCTAATGGCCGCTGTGCTCCCTCTGGCCGCGGGCTGCAGGGCCCTGGCGCGGCTCCTTGGCTCTCACCTCCTCCAGCTCCAGCTCACAGCTGCTCCGGGACAATGTGCCTAACCATCTCGCTCCTCCCTTGATCTTCCTAGAGCTGACAGGGGAAATGGAGAGTGCAGTGGCAAAGCATTCTTGAGAATGGTGTGGAATAATGCTGCAAGCCACCAGCCAATCAATGTGGCCTTCAGCCTGCAGGAGCATTATGGAGACTTTACCAACTGTGGAAAACGAAAACTATTTGGCTTGGCTTTCCTCTGGCCATCAGGTTGGGGTGTTGCTGGGAAGTTCCTGAGTGGCTCCAAACTCCAGTGTAGAGGGCGGAGGCCCAGGGACTGTCCCTGAGGGTGTCCTGCTTGGTGCCTTCACTCTCAGTAATTTCCCAGCACCTTTTCAACTTTCTACCTCATTCTTCTCACTGTCTAAATCATACTCCTGTGAGGGGCCTGTCTTTCCCCACCAGAAGGCAGATTTCAAGAGGCCAGGGGCAATGCTGTACTCAGCACTGCCTCCTGGGGCCTGCAATGTTGCCACAAATAACCAAACTGTGTCCCACCTTGAGCACCACCTGTTTCCTTCTGCTGTCTTCTTCGGCCTCCAGCTGCATTCAGTCCAGTACCCACAGCGTGGTCTGAATTGTTTTCCCAAGAGCATGATGAAGGCTTTTTCTGCCCTCCAAAACCTTCCACAGACTGTTTTCCAGGTGTCAGCCACCACCTCCCTTCTTCACTACCATCATCTGCGGGAGCTCCCAGAGAGCTCCGAGCTGCAGTTAGACCCAGGGGTCCCGGGCTCCTCACCTGTCTTCCTGCATCCAAGCCCTGACGACAGCGGTGCCTCTTCCCTTGTTTCTTCCTGAGGGCAAAAGCCGCGATTCATCAGTGCCTGGGAGGAGTATTGTGGCCTCCTTCGCTGTGCCTCCACGGCCCTCTGCTATCTGCAGCACACGGGACTCGGCGCCTTGAGTCTCCCTGTGGGCGAATTCCTGTCTTCCCCAAGAGACTGTGTTTTAAGTGCAGGAAACTGTCTCTTCATTTGTGAAATAAGCACCTTTCTGTCTACCTTACAGAGTTATAGTGAGGGATAAATGAGTTTATGTGTGTAAAGCCGTGCTTTGACTCACAAGTAACACCATAAAAATATGTGCTATCATTACGATTCATTTGTCTTCTTAGTCTTCACCCACAAGCAATATCAATATGTATTGCTGTTGAATTTGACTGGTGTGGGGCAGGCAACTTCCAAAAAAGACTGAGATCTAACTTAGAATGGGGTTGGGAGTACTGACATTACTTTTTCCAGTGACTTCTCCGATTATCTGTATAACCACCTGTTGCTCCAAGCTTCTGGGGATTAGAGCCAAGTCCTGTTAAGAGAAGCCAGACCTAACCCTATATGCAGTATGGCATAAAGGTAGAGCGGACCTGAAGACATCTACCTTGGAATACTGTTTTTGAGAAGCTTCACTGGGTGGCTAGTCCAAAGGACACTTATGCTAGACAATCCTAAAGTCTAAAGGTGTGCTTTTGTGTTCCTGGGCGATGCCTTAGTTTGCAAGTTTCCCTGGCTTCCTCTAGAGCCAGTCAGGCTTTCCAGGAAGTCTGACTCCACCTACGGTGAAGCCATCTTCCGGGGCCATGAACAGCTGGGCCTCACCCTCCAGGGGAGGATGATTTCTGGAGCTCTGAGTGAGCCTGGGTCAGCCTTTCATAGTCAGAGCCCAGCAGGGTGAAGTCTAGGGTGTGATCAGATCCACCCAAAAAGCAGATGGTACTCTGAGCTATTTACAGAATACAGATTCCTCCTCATCCCGAGTGTCACATGAACCCAGGCCACGGGAGACATCAAATACACTTGGTGTTTGTATGTCATTTACAAGTACTTTTAGATACTTGATTTGCCTACACCACATAAAACAACTCGGGAAGTTAGTTGTCAACATTCCATTTCCTAAGGGAGGAAGCTCAGAGAAGGTGACTGGTCCCAGTTTGGAAACTTGTATGGTTTTGTTAGACGAAGGTTTGATACAAACCTGTACCGGCTTTATCCAAGGCGAGTGAATCACAGAGATGGACAGTGAGTTTTAGAAGATGATCCCGCGGCAGGAGATACAGTGAATGGAACTTTAAACTTTAGCCCTGCCACGTGCTAGAGAAATGAACTTAGGCAAATTAATACTCACTGTCATCCCTCAGCTATGAGAGAATATCCAAAAGGATTCAATGACCTAAAATAGTGTAGAGTTGTCTGATGGGGCCAGTAAGTAAGTAAACGGCCTTGACAATATGGATAAAAATACAGAACCTCTCAGTGCTTTTTCAAATTTTCCTGGTATGATTTCCGACAACTTAGTTTCCACTTCCAAACCAATCAGAAATGAACTAGTCAGTGTTCTTCTCAAGCCCAAGGCTGGACTGGGGGTGCAGTTCTTGGACTCTCGCCATATTAATGCGATTCTCCTCCCTGGCGAGCTGGTCGATGAGGTGCACAGCAGAGGGCGACGCAGGGGCTGGTGTAGTGCCGCTCTCAGCCTTTTCTAAGCCACTGGTCCCGGGAGTTCTGCCCAGCGGCCTGGCATCACGGAGATTCGCCGGCACGCCCGAGTGAGTCGAGCCCTGGCCGGGAGGATCACATTTCACCCAGTGCTGAACTCACTTGAAATTCCCCTTGTTCACCCAAAGACACAGCAATAAAAGAAGCCACACGCGGCCTTGCTGAGTAGAGAACTTTATTGTTAGCCATTCCTGTATCTTTTGTTTTCTATGGGCCCAAAACAGATGAATCGCAAGAAATCTATTTGGTGTGAAGTCACAAGCACACAGATTTTGTCTCAAACCCCACACGCATTCCGTCAGGAGGCCAAATGATCTCTCGACTGCCTTTATCTGCTGCGGGACCCAGAGCTCCACCGAAGCTTCTGGGCCGGGATCACACTGCATTGCTTTCCAGTGTCACAGCATTCAGAAGGCTCATTCTTCAGCCCGCCGCTGGAGGGCTGGGGCACCGCGCCAGCCCATTCTTTATAAGGAATGTCCTGGATCATTCTTTATAAGGCACGTCCTGGCCCAAACACTGCACCGGTCCCGTCCACCCTCCCCCACCCACGCTAACTCCACAGCGGCCCACATTTCCCACATTTCCCCTCTGCCCCTTCCTCTCCACTGGTCCCTCCCCATCTCTGCATCTCATCTCCATCCTGAACGGGAAGGACAGTGAATGCTCCGGTACTTCCGAGGCTGGGGGCTCACCACCGAGTCATTCTAAGCCGCTTTTCAGATGCCTCCCTAAAACATTGACGTGTCCTCTCCCTGTGTGACCAGCGTGCACGCTGAGTCATCTCTGGGCGCCCATCCACGGCAGCTCGAATAACAGCCATACCAAGGCTATGACCTTACACTTTCCACTGTTACTGAAACCCTCGCCTCACTCGAGCCCCATTATCTTCAGACCTCACGTTTGGCCTTTTCGGTTGTGTTATTTTGCGAGCATTTTCCAAATCATCCTCTTCATACAAGACACATCTATGAACTATCAGCAATGCCATTTCTCAACAGACTGAGAAAACAGAACCAGATTCTGCAGAAAGGGCCATTTTGGAGGCTGTGAGACACAATTTTGTTTTACAAAGCAGGGGTTAGGGGGTGGAACCAATTTTTTTTCTTTTTTTTTTTTTTGTACCTGGGATAGAACTCACAACCTTGCACCTGCCAGGCAGGTGCTTACGCCACTGAGCTAAAGGCCCGGTCCTATTTTTTGAGACAGGGTCTCACTATGAAGTTCAGGTTGGCCTTGAACTCACTTTGTAGTCCAGGCTGGTCTCGAACTCACAATGATCCTCCTGCCTCAGCCTCCCGAGTGCTGGGATTAAAGGTGTGTGCACCACCACACCTGGCTGGGTGGAAATAAATTTATGTGCCTTGTTACATATGACCTCCCAGAGATCCTACTCATAACACGGTCCTAAGAACCAAGGGACTAAAATCTACATAATTAAACAAAATAAAACAAAACAAACAAAAACCTCTTTGGGGTCATGGATCCTTAAAAAACATGCCCTCTAGAGCGTTTTATTACTGCTACCTGCATAGGACATGAGACACACAGCTAGAGCACTGGCCCAGTGAGTACCTTATGCATTCGATTTATCCGCTCCAGCACATCTGATGCAGTGTGCGCATCCAGCCTCACCTGTCTGTTCTGTCTCAGAGAGAAGGGCTCGTGTCCCCACGGCCCCACCTCCTTCCAGCACAGGGCTCTGAGCGGCGCCGGGAGCCGCATCTTACCCTCTGAGCGCCTGGCGCCCAGCGGTTGGTGCTTGTGCCTTTCCCGGACCTTCTGCCTCCTAGGTAGACGCCCTCCAGGACAGCGTGGCCAGGGCGGGCTCGGCCGAGCTCGGAGCTTCCTCAGGGGTCTGCCTTGCCACATCTGCAGATGCCAGACGCCTGGCCACATCCCTCACAACCAGCTACCCCTCCTCTTCCTCCATTAAACAACATCCTAAGAGCCTTTCAATTGTACGCAGGTATTTACTAATGGGGAGATGCTACTATTAAAATGTGGAAAAACTTGACTAAAGTAAGCTTCAGTATCTTCAGTGGGAAACTGTACTGAAATTATAAGTAAAATAAAAACCAAACAGTAACCCTTTATGGATAGCTGAGCCCAAATATGTATTACTGCCTTTTGTTTGCTTTAAGTGGCCAACTCTGCACCATTTCTTCCTTCATTTTTTCCTGTATTATTTTCTGCCTGCCTCTTAGGTACAAATCCTCTTTACTCCAAGGAACCATTTCTGGGCCTCATGAATCTCCTTTCTTCAACACTTGAACCCGTGTCTTCTAACTTCAACTTACTATTGATATTTTCATATATTTCCACAAATGTGCATTGGAAAGCAGGGCCTTCCTTCCCATAACGGCCACGGTGCCTGGCCCGGGTCCTGTCAAAATGCTGACTTCCTGGAGTTCTGGGCACAAACCCTCACGGGAAGGCACCCGAGTTAAGTCACTCCCCCCGCTTCGTGTGACCTGTGAGGCGAGCCCTTTCTGACTCATGGTTCATTAATCAGGGCGCCTTGGTGAGCCGAACTAAATGTATTGCACCCGTAATCTAAGAGCTTGCGTTTTACTTACCGGTGAAGTGTAAAATAAATGACACTTGAGACCTCCTGCCGCACCCCTGGGACCCTTCCAGAGACTGCTCCGCGAGCCCGGACCCTGCAGGGTTCGCGCAAGAACAGCTCTGGCCCTTGGCAGTGCAGCGTGGAGGCTTCACTGGTGTCGCGCTCCTATCTCCCGCATTCCCAGCGGGAAAGAGTGGGCCGCCCCGTCCTCAGGAATAAGTCCTGAGAACGTGAGCTCATTTGTTTCTGCATGGAAGACTTTCAGTTCTTCTCTTCCTTGCCAAGCGTGGGTGACGAATGCTGCCTCTTTACATTCTGCTGCCGACTTCGGAGGGACTGTGATGCAGGTCTCCTGCCACGCTGGGGAGAGATGCCGCGGCCACATCTTCCAACCACTGTGACAAGGGGCGTGCTGCCGGAGGCGGTTCATACCGGGGCCCCACGAGAAGGACCCGAGTGTGCCTCTTGCAGCTGCGACCTCAATCAAGTCCGGGAACCCGCTTTCTCACCTGCAGACGAGGAGTACCACCACCTCCCTCACGAGGCTGCTGGAAGTTACACGTCACAGCGCTTCACAGAGCGGCTACTCAGGAAATGTTGCCATTAATATTTTTCTCACCTAAGTGTTCGGAGAGTGAGAGTGCACGGTTCTTTATTGGTTTAGTTTTCTTGGAAGTCGTCCGGCACTGGAGTGAAGTATTTATCTCTGGGTCTGTGAGGCTGCTGCAGTAAAGGTCGTAAGTGAGCGGGGAGAAAGGTGAGTGCGGGGTGGCGGAAGGCTGCACGCCCCCTCCTCATCTCCAGTCCCACTGCACGAGGTCGTAAAGCTTTTCACAGCCAAAGATGGGAAAACCAGGCCGCGCAGAACCCTGCACGTCCCGTCAGAAGCGGAGCTCGGAAGCGGGAGGGCCACTTGCTACATCTTCTTCTCCTTTGCCAAGTTCCGGCTCTCGTGGGCCGGGTCCCCCACCTGCCGAGAAGAGACGACGCGCAGGTCGTGGATGGACCGCACGGTCCACTGGGCCAGCTCCTGCAGCACCTTCAGGCCCCACAGCTTCTTCTCGAAGAGACCGCCGTCGCCCGCGGGCGTCCCGTGGGCCTCATTCGGGGGGATCTTGTGCTCCAGGAGCACCATCAGCTCCTCCAGCTGGCAGGCGAAGGCAGAAACCTGGAGCCCGAGCGTGTGGATGGCTTGATGGAAGTCGCTCTCGGCGGGGGTGAAATGCACTCGCTGGTCCTCCAAGAGCCGGGCCAGCAGGACGTGGAAGGTGCGGTAGGCCTGCAGGTTCTCCCGGAGCCGCTCCGCCTCGCTCAGCTCGCCCCACCGAGCGGCGCCCGCCGTCGGCACGCCGTCCACGGAGTCCAGGCTGATGTCCTTGTTCAGGCCCTGATGCTGCACCTGGCCAGAGGACGGGAGAGCATGACGTCCGCACCGCCACCCTGGGCGCTGGACTTAAAGCACACGTTCACCTCTGATCAAGGAGCCACAGAGCAAATGAAGTGTCCGGGAGAAACACTTAGCCTGGGATGGACGTCAGACCCTAGGAAGGTGTCGGCTTGCTGAAACTGACCAGCGGGGCATTTTCCCTGGTGGGACATTCAACTTGCCTTAAGTTGTGAAGGTCGAAAACCACTGATTGAGATGTATTCTTCCTGCTTCAAACTATCTCCTGAAATATTTTAATCCCACTGGACGTTTAAACACACAGAAAGACGCTGGCTGCCCTGGGACACCGCAAGTAGCTACTGCAGTCTCCCCTAATCTCCCATTCGCACTGAATGAACTCAGTACAGCGGGAACTGGTTTTTTAAAGTATCAGTCTGATTCCTGACTGGCAAGGCCGTTCAAAGCTAAAGTAATTTTCAGAAAACTTAAGTTCAGAACTTCCCAAAGGAACCCGGAGTGTTTCCACCACAGGCCTGAGGGAGGCACCGATAGGGATCCCCACCTCTCAGAAAACCAACCTGGAAGTCCGAGCATAGACCCTCAGGAATCTGACACTTCCGTACGTCCCCATGAACCTTCCGAGGGCTCCTTCTGATAGCTTAGGCGGTCTTTCTACTCAGACACATGGACACATTTGATGTAATACTAAAAAGTGGGGTGCTCACACTTTTAGTTGGATTTGCAAATTTTCCCCTAGTTCTTATTGCTTTTCCTCCCAATCCTACAGATCTTTCATTTATACAGCTCAAAAACTTGGAAGCGTCTATAGAACTAAACTTGAGAGCGTCCAATGTTTAATCTATGCTGGTAGAATTCAGGCTATGAAGTCAGGAATAATCTCCAAAACATATTTAGCCAATTCGACCTACAATCCCACTAATCCTCTCTCATTGAAGGAGTGATGTGTGTCCCACACGGACTGGAGGAAGACACGAAGGCCACCTGAACTTCCACAAGGAAGACAGCCCCGTCAAGGAACAGGACTGAGACTCCGGCTTTCCGAGTGGTAATGGGGCCTTGGGGCTGAACGGGATAGGATGGCACTAGCAGGGTCTGAAGAGACTCGGGGACACAGGCAGCAGTAACACGGGCGACTTACGTAAGAGTCCGTAAGAGCAGTCAGGTCCAAACGAATCTTCCTCGCCAGCCAGATGGAACGGCTGCAGAGGTCCCGCTGCCGAGGGGTCCGAGGCGAATGCTCCGAGAAAGCCATCCCCTCACTCACCGTCCTGCCCTGGGCAACAAGTGAGCCAGGCTCGCTCCTGTCCACACCGGCCCCAATCAGAAATGCGACTCTCACGGTCTAAAGCCACTGGGCATTCTCCGATGGGGCCCCGCACCCCCACCGCCCACCCCCTGCCTGACTCAGAGGTGGCAGCAAATTCCTGGCTGTGGATTTTTGTGCCTGTGGAATCAAAGGGCTCTTTTTAATCAGCCTTTTTTTTCTGCTCCCTGCAGCGTCTGTCTCCATCTCTCTCCTCCACTCAGTACTTAGCACACTTGTTTTTATGTCACTGTTTTGCTTCTGTACTTAGCAACAAGGTCACTATCACATCAGTCCTCGCAACACCCCTGCCTAACGCAATCTATTTAATACACACATCGAATCATTTCATTCTCTCATCACCTGACTTATGCTTCCCATGTCTTGTTTTGCTTTGGCCTGAGTCTGTTCGACATTAAGTTACTATTACTGATACAGGTAGTTACTAAATACCTACCATGACTCAGAACTAAAGGCTTTAAAACAAGTGATCCTTAGATTAATTCTAAAGTAAGGGTTAGTGTTCCCATTTCACATAAAAAGCTTAAGAGGAATGTGCACAAAATCCAACAAACTAGCTTCAAATTTATATAGTGGTCCTTGGATTTTCAATTGTTTTTCCCACCAACTCTATGCATTTTTTGTGCAAAAAACTCGGCTACTGTGAAAACGATCCTTTAAAAATGCAGCATCTTCTCGCTTCCAATCTTCTGATTACTACTTTTTGAAGGTGCTTAATTTGTACTTCATTACAAAAGTCATCCAGAACAGCATCTCTCATCTCACTCAGGGTACCTTCCTGGTTAGTACGCATCTGGAAGGTTCTGTTGAGGCTTCTCCTCTTCCAGAGGAAACACCCGACTCTAACTTGGTAACATTTCTCAGGCAGTCCTACTCAAGTGACAACACGCTTCTCATCCTGTTCCCTGTCCCCAGTACTGCACGCACTTTCTAAGAGAATGAGCTGAGCTTTGAAAATGAGGACGACAGTTAAAGGTAACTGGCGAATCATCATGATATTGCATTTAACTCAAAGAATGATGCTAACTGGATCAATCAACTTTGACAATTTCATAGCACAGGTGCTGCCACCTCAGGAGTAAATTCACTCGGGTAAACAATGAAGGGAGAAAGGAAACAGGCTTGGGCAGCTGTCACCGAAGACTCCACAAGGCAGAAGGATTCTAGATTCAAGGTTGAGATTATGGATATTGAGCCTTATGGATAACTGCTATTAAATGCTGATGTGATTGTCATTATCAGTGACGTTAACCTCACAGCATTCTTAACGTGCCCTGTACTAGATCAACAGGGCTACTTTTGCTAGAAGCCTGCTGAAATCAAACAGTTTCTGTTGATCAGAATCTCATAGCATCTATGCATTAAAAATCAAGAACTACACTGAATCAAAAGTTCACCTGATTGAACAAGAGCAAACAATAGTATACAGAACATAGCATCTGCCAAGGAACATTGTTCTAATTTAACGGCACTAGTTATTTCACTCCTGGGAAACTGTAATTCAGTACAACCAAGGAAGACAAATCGCTTCCATGAGGACAACTTTTATTTTTTTCTTTACATATTTATTTTGAATATGCCTTACCTAGATTAAGAAAAAACAAGGATTTGAAAAGCAAAGTATCCCTTTTATTGTAATTTCTTTTTACATAACCTTTTCAACCTATATTCAGGTAATTACCCACCTCTCCCATCAAAGGAGAGGGGTCCCGCACGTTACAATAGGCCAAAAAGGCTTTTAGGAAATAAAATACCTTAAATTGATCCATTACAATTTTTTCATTTGCTTGAGTACACTGGAAAGTGGGAAAACACAAGAGGAGGAAAAAAATGGTACTTAACGCCGTAATAATCTTATTTGGGTTCGTAGTGTATTTTTGTAAGATTTTTCCTCCAGACAGGAAGGAAGGAGGCGGCTCAAGCGCTGGCCACTCTGTGCGGAAGCTGCTCTCCACCCTCTCTGCACCCCAGCACCTGCCAGCGCGCCGGCCTGGACTCCCTGATACACAGCCCCGGGCGACCAGGAACAAGGGACAGGGACACCGACAATGCTCCGCGGCTGCATCTCAGCCACACGGGCAGGGCTTCCAGCCTCCGACCCCAGCCGGGACTGGGAGGGATCACTAACACGGTAACCAACGCGGACTGAGGGGAGGACAATGAAACCACAACAGCACGGGGAGCGGAAAGCACAGGGGCTTAGCTTATGCACGCTGACTCTTGGCTATGCTAGGACTTCTCTCTCGAAAAGAAAAATAGGAAGCCTATACGAGAAATTTACTGCAAACAAACATCTAAAATAATGTACTGTCAGCAAATGGCAGCTGTGAAAAGGTAAGAAAAGACGTGAGTTTCTAATTATTAGAGATAACTAAGTGCTTTCCATGGGGAGGGGAGTGTGGTACGGGGAGGGAGAATACATTTTCCCCATCCCAGAAAGGAAAGTTCTTATTATTTTTAATGCTGTTTGCTTTTAAAATCTTTGTCTAAAATATCTGATGACATGAAATTGAGAGACAAAGTCTAAGTGTAACAAAGGCAAAGTGAGCGCAGGCATTGATGCTAGACAGTGAAGCAGTTCAACATGGAACGACCCGCGGAGCCATCCAGGTTCCAGTACACCTGCACCAGTCCCCTGCAAGCCCCTGCTGTGGGCGGGAGAGCACACTCGCCTCCCCTCTGCCCTTGCTGCGTTTTCTACCCTCAGGATGGAGACGACTGCGTTTCAGACTGCTCCCTGTAGGTGTCTCCCTGACATCTTCTTACCCGTCTTTATGAGAAAAATAAATCAACAAGAAATGGATAAACTTTACTAGTTTTAGTATTCGTGAAAAACAAGCTGTTTTGTTTTATTCTCAGCACAACTTCATTCTTCCCAGCAGCCCTCACGCACTCCTGACAATGGACGACGGCCGGAGTAAGGCTTCCACTCTGCCTTCTGAGGTCCGCAGCACAGGCCCTGCCCTTCTAGCTCTCCACAGTCAGCCAGCAGGCTGGTAGTCTTCTGGGAGTGGGGATTCGTACACAACACCAGCCGTGTCTTCCATGGAATCACACAAGCAATCCACACTCTGGGAAAATCCCTCTTCCAAAAGAAGTGGTAATTCCCAGGACTGCTGGTGGAAGCCAAAGCTATTACTATATAGATTACTAATTTGTCTAGTGAGCCCCTTTCTGAGGTGTTACTAGAAGGGAAACAAAACACAGCCGTCTTCTTGAGTTTAAGACTCCTAGCCGCTGTTTCTTCACTAACGGAGTCACAATGAATCGATACAAAGCAAAACAGGACACAAAGACACACGAGGGGACAGAAGGCAGGCGTATGTAAGGAAACGGTGAGGACAAAAACAACTCACACGAAAAACCATCTGTAATATAGACCCTGAACAGCCTTCCTCAACCCCTTCAAACTCCTAAATCTCAATGCTCTTAAAAACCGTGAAGAGCACACAAGTCACCGTGAACCTACCATCCTTCCCCAAGAAGGCTTGCAAACAAGCACCAGGCTACTGTAGTGATTTGTTAGTGCTGAGGAGCAGCTTTCTTTAAAGGCCACGGGAGAGCTATGACTTTAGAGGCTGGCTGTGCTTCTCCAACCCTACGCCTGGCCTTCGAAGAACCTCTTGTGGAAAGGATCCCACGTCACAGTCATCTACCTTCTCCCAGCCCCACAAAGCACAGCAATGAAGACCCCACCCCCCGCAAAAATCAGACTTTCCATTAATAAATAAGGAATCTTAGGTTCCACAACACAAAAACACACATGTTCAAAGTGCAAATTTCTGCCATTAGCCTGGGACTTTTCCCACCGTCTCACTGATAGAGCCCTGTGTTACAGCCAGAGACCAGAGAGGGCAGCCTCCTCCCTCCTGGGAGCCTGCTTCCCAGCCAGTGAACGCCACAAAGAGCCACTGGAGGGCGGGGAGGGGACTGAGGTGCTGGGACCAAAGAAGAGGAGGGTGGTCCACATGTAACCTTCCTTTCCAAAGCCCAGAGGCACTGGAAGAGAGGTGACAGACGTGTGCTGTTTTAACAGCACATCCTACCAAGGGGCCTTAAAGTGCCAAGTCAAGCTGCCAGCCTCCAGAGATTAGAATTCTGTAATATTTGAGGGCAAGTGTGCCGCAGTGGGTAGAAGCCAGAACCATAGGGCAGCAGGAGGGAGAGAAAGAATTTGGAAGTCGGTAATGTACTACAGGAGTTACAAGCTGACCCAGAGCGTAATAGAGTTACCAGTTGGAAGGGGGGATCTGCCGACGAGCAGGAAGTCTGCTGCTGGCTGGAACCGAGCGTGAGGAGAATCCTCACTTCAGAGCTGCTGCTGCTTTTTGCTGTCTACCTTTCTGGAAAAGGCGACATCGATTTGATAAGGGGGAAGAGGGGTTCTGGGGCTGGGGAGGGGGTGTGTGCTGTGATCCACAATGGAAAGAGCAGGCCCTTCAGTTATTTTACTAGATTTTAAATGCTTTAAATTTTTTTTTTTTTTTTTGTCCTTTTCATCTTTTAAATACAAAGTCCAAACCGTCCCAGTGCCCAAAGTCTTCCTTTCCACTAAGGTCCGGTAGAGTCTGAGTCTTCGATCAGAACCTCTGTGGTAGCACCGAGTATATCTGAGTTCATGACCAGCCCTTCCGGGCCCCCACTGCCACCGCCGCTTCCCACAAAGAGCTTCCCATCGGTCATCAGGCTCACCCGCTCCGCCCCGCCACAGTAGGACTTCGACATCCCCTCCGCTTCCAGCAGCAGGCACTCTCCGGAGGCCGAGTTCCCCAGGGGCTCAGAAAGAAGAGGAAGACCCTGAGCATCTGCAGGCTGCGCCAGGGACTCGGGGTTAGTGCCCAAGATATCTGTGCTGGTGATGAGGGCGCCTGCATTGGCGGCAAGAGCTTCTGCGATCAGCACCTCGGGGTGGCTTTTTGCTTTGTGTGCCACTACACTGTCCTTCTTTTCAAATTTTTTGCCACAGATATTGCAAGAAAACTGGTAGAAGGAGTCTGCATCATGCTTCTTCATGTGCCAGTTGAGGGATGCCTTTTGTCGGCAAGTGAATCCACAGATCTCACATCTAGAGAGTGGGAGAGGAAACGGGAGATCAAACACAAGCAGAGCCACGAGGCAAGGATCAGCTGAGGACGCGGAGCTCACACAGCTCGCGCAGGTACTCATTAGCTACACACACTTCTTGGGAAGGATTAGGAAACCAGTAGGTAGAAATTTGATGGTTTTCTTCTGTTTAATTGAAAAGCAATACAAAGCAACAAGAAAGGTTACTAAGTAGCTCCTTCAATCAACACACATTATGTAATTTGGTAGAACTAAAGAGTGGCAGCTGAAATGACTGTAAGGGGGCAAGCTTTCCAGCGGGCTCCATACATCTGTCAGCCAGGAGTCCACCAGGAGATACTCACTGTAACGGCTTCTCGCCGGTGTGAATCATCCGGTGCACTGCCAGGTTGTGGGAACTCTTGAAGGCTCGAGCACAATATTCACAGATATAATCCCTCTGATCTAAGGGGGAAATAATGTGGTTAATACTCCAGTTAGACGCACTCTGCGTATTAACCCTACCATACACGCAAGCAGGTGGTCAGGCAAGTCAACTGACAGTTGAGGTATTAATACTGTTCTCAATGCATGAATACAAAAACACCTACTGTTTTGATCTTTTAGGCTATATATTCAGTAGCATAAAGACTCATTTAAAGACAAACAAGAAAACTTAGAAATATGAGAACTGGAATCCTAACCTAAACAGTACTATTAATTCTGATCTTGGGTAAACTGGTTAGAAGGTAAACAACTACATTTCCTATGGATTTTATTCTTTACAACAATTTTGTCAGAGGATGAAAGATGAAACGAATGCTTACACAAAAAGAATCTAGCATTCAAACAAAGCCAAAAGAATAATTTGGCATTCCCATCTGGGTGTGGTAGCACACATCTGGAATCCCAGCACTCTGGGGTTGATGCAGAAGGATCCCAAGTTTGAGCCTATCCTGGGCAACTTGGTAAGGCCCTGTTTCAAGACAAACAAGAGCTAGGGACATGCTCAGTGCAAAGGTTTGAGGTTCAACCTTAGTACTGACAAGGGAAAAAAAAAAAAAGGCATTCCCCCAGAACTCATCCTCATCTATAATAACCATGCCTGTTTCAGGTTTTAAAAATGTTAACAAAATAAAAAAAACCCTCGCATTCAAATATATGCAGAGAGCATTTGTATTCCCTCTACCCTACATCGTCTGCAACATTCTGTTATCTCTCTGTCACTTCATAACCCCCTTCTTTGATTGCACAGGAGTCTTAATGAATTTAAAACCCACATGACACAGGAACAGTGTTCATATTTATTACTTGGAGAGGGAAGTCCAAAGTCCAACAGGTACAAAATAGTTGATGAATGATTACATTTTCTACTCCATTTAAAACTTCTAGATGTAAGTTACAGTGACAATGTGAATGCAGGTGAAGTTAGGTAGCTCTCCTTCCCAAAATAGCTTCAAAACCAAGTGTGAGACAAGAGTTGTGTTTTTTCTGTAACATACAAAGGATCACCTGGGGATCTCATTAATGCACACGTTCATTCACCATGCCTGAGGCAGGGGTTGAGACTCTGCATTTGCTAACAGAGTCCGAGTGACACCAACACTGGTTGGTTTGTGTAACACTATACGGCAAGATCTAAAATTGTACATAACCCTAACAGGGACGACTCGTAGCATCAACTACATCTCCTCTTGTTCTACTCTGTAACAGCATGGCAAAGCTGGGTAGGGCGCCAACACTAACCAGATTGTATCTGGAAAGGAAGCCCACACCTACTACTCTGCAAAAAGAAAACTAATACCATACAACTGTGTTGGGAACAGAGAAATTCTTCACAGTAGACTTCTGATATATAACAAAACTTGAAACTGGCTATCATAAAACATCTCCATGGGCTGAAATAGTGTAACCAGGGAAAAGAGGAGAGTAGAACAACAACGGAACCTACTGAGAAGCAGGAAAGACAACATTCTCTTTCGGGAAGCATGGCATAAGACAAAAACCGTAGACCTTTGGGTAATTAAAACCCAAGTTCAAATATCATGTTCAAAACCACTTATCATGTGCACTTTCTACGTTATCTCATCTGCCATTTCCATTGACTCTGTGCCCTCAGTCACACACACAGGCTATGGAGGACAGGGTACGTGTCAGTATCATCTTGGAGCATAGATGTACTTCTACAACTGGAATTCCTAGTATTATGCTCCAAGGCTGAGAATAAAACATAATAATCAGTGTCTGAAACACACCCAATTAGCAGTTCTATGTGCCAGTAAGACCCAGCTCAATCTGTCTTTACATGCCACACCGCATTGAGATCCTCAGTGATTATCAATGAATGGAACTTGAGTCCATAACGCATACTGTACAGGGTTCTGCTCAGCTCCTGTACAAGCTGGCATGCAAAGTCAACAGCTAGTTTTTAGCAACAGAAGTCCCTCAAGCTATTTAACAGTTAACCACAATTTACAAGCAAGCTTCTTTGACAGTTTAGGTTTTCTCTCTACTATTTCCCACTTTTAGTCCACGACACCTACTATAGGAATCTACCTGAAGCATGATTTTAAAATCCTGGTTCTGCTAACTATCAGCTAGGTGACCACAGTGAAGTTACATAATGCTGCTAAATTTCTGATTTCTAAGGTATAACGTAAGCCTAAACCAAACTAAATTAGTGGTACTGAGTGGACAGATTAGCAATAATATAAAGCTGAAACAGAATATATGCTCAATAAAAAAGATCACTACTCTGGTTGTAGAAATTCTCAAATTTCAAAAGCCCTAGTTTGATCATTCCTTATAAAATTTATAAACTTTTATTTTCACATCTTTCTCCCACACCTGACTGAAGACTCTTCAGATGACTTATATAAGAAAAACCTGAATTGGTACCAATTTGCACACCTACAATACAGGTCACTTGAGCCAGGTGTGGTGGTGTATGCCTTTAACACCAGCACTCAGGTGACTGAGGCAGGAGGAGCATTGTGAGTTTGAGACTGGCCTGGGCTACAAAGTGAGTTCAAGGCCAGCCTGAACTGCACAGTGAGACCCTGTCTCAAAAAATAGAGCTCAGGATTTAGCTCAGTGGTGTAAGTACCTGCCTGGCAGGCATGAGGTTGTGAGTTCGAGCCCTGGTACCAAAAAAAAAAAAAAAAATTACAGGTCACTTGGTTACTTGACAAACACCTTAAGCAGTACCTGTATGGTGTTTGGCATGCCGCAGAAGCTGCTTCTGGAGCCGGAAGAGTCGTCCACAGGAAGGATGTGGACAAACATACTTCTTCTTCAGCAAATGCTGGTATTTAATGTGGTGCTAGAAGAGTGATGGGAAATGAAAGGAATAAAACTCAGTTCTTTGATAAGCCCTAAGTGTCAACAGAAAACCAAATACTTTGTAAGCGGATGGGGAGGCAATTGAGAAGAGAAAGAGATTATGTATTTCACAGTGTTTAGTGTAGCAAATGACGCACAGCAAAATAGCAGTAGCTATCATCAGAACCACAATCAAAAGGAAGGCCTTAGTCTCACATTATGCTTGCTGAAGAGCAAACAGGCCTTTCCTCAGCAGTATTCACGTTCATGCTGTTTGTCAAGTGCAAATATAAGGTATGCCACCGCTCATTTAAGAAAAAAAATTTTTTTTTCACTTAAGAAAAATGAAAACAAAAGCCAAACTAAAATTCTCGCTAGTTTGAGCTACTAAATTCACTTTAAAAAAATACAGATTAAAATAAAATCTGTTACTTTGTGTCCTGGTGTAGTGTGACAATAACCTCTCATCTCTGCAGTATTAGACGCTTTAAGAAACACTGCAACTGCCAAGACCCCAAGCAAAGCCCAAACTTTGGGCTCACGTTCTCAATCCCCTTGGTTTTCAACAAAATGTGTTGCAGAGTGAACGCACCCCTAAAGCTCACGTACTGAACATTAACCCTCCCGAGCAGCTGCAGTAGGAGGTGGAGCCACTGGGAGGTGTTTAATGCTCTGCCCCTTGAATGGATTACAATTACTAAAGTGGGCGACAAACGTGCTCTGCTCCTTCTTGCCCCTTCACGCTCTGCTAGGAGACAATGCGTTACGATAAGGAGGACCGCACCAGACAGCACCATGCTTGGGGGCTTCTCGTCCTCCAGAACGAGGTCAGCCAAGAGACTCTGTTATCAATCACCCAGCCTCTGCTACAGTAGAACAAGTGGGCTAAGATAGGATGACTCAAGTAGTGTCAGAAGGATTTGCCTTGACTCTGTCTGATCGATTTTATCTGCATGATAAAATCGATGCAAGCCCACCAAGTCTCCTGAGGTGGGGGCGGGGAGGAGGATGACACCCAACCTGAAAGGCTGTCTGACCTAAGGGTGCCACTGACCTGCAAATAGCGAGGGTGAGCAAGGACTGTGCCACACCCTTCCATCTCACAGCGCACGTACTGGATGGGAGGTTTTTTCCTATCAGCAAAATACAGCAGAAAAGTTAACAGAAAAGTGGAAATCTATACTATAAAGCATAGCTATTTTATTACAATACAAGGAATTAATCTCTCTTGCATGGAATTTGTTAGAAGTAACCACAAACTGCCAAATACTTGCACTTTCAAAGACAGCATAAATAAGCACAAGAATTTCCATGAAGGTACAAAGTACTAAGATTTTTAGAAACTGTTCTGCAATGAAAATAAAAATATAGTACCCACCTAACATGGAAACTAATAAAACTACTGTTATGAACTTTTAAATAATGCATCCTTGCAGGATTATTGAGAGCTAAATAAGTGAGTAAAATGCCTTAACACGAGGAGTAAGTTGCAAGACAGTAGCATAAGGACTTCCTCACCTCCTTTTGGGTAAACGAGGACTTTTGTCATCTTTTCGCCTTCGTCCTCTCCTACAATTAAAAAAAGATTAATGATCATGTATTTCAGACTGAAGTTTACAGAGTTGAAGGATGACTGGAAAGGCATATACTCAAGGTCAAAAAGCATGCCGCAGATACAAAGGATAACTATATGAAACTATACTATGTAAAACTATATAAAACTCAAGATGTATCTAGCAAATCAAGCAAGATTTAACTGAATTTCACTTTCAAACCAGTCTGTGCCCTAGATTACACCCTCTACACTTTCTATAAACTAGGTACTGCCACTGAAGAGTTGCATAAATCCCAATGCCACTGAGTCATCACAATGAAGATTATCAACAAAATTTAATCAATTTAAAAAGTAGATCAACAGATTATCATCCAAAAACCCTAAAAATATAAAGTCTACTCTCCTTGCAATAAATTTAAAAAGCAGAAAATTTTTACCTAATCAGCATTATTACATCATTTGTCTTACACATGCTTCTTTTAAGGAGTAGTTCCCTATTTTTTCTTCTATTTCCTCTGCAGCCCTAGAGTCAGTTTCTCCCCAGCAAATCGTTTGGACTGAAATACTGCTGTGAATGAAAATGACTGAATGAAAATGACAACTTCTTGAGCCTCTGAGTGGATTTCTCCCAGGAAACTGTCAGCTGCTTGAGGCTGGCACGCAGGGTGAAAACCCCCATTCTGAGGTGCGCACATGCTGACAGACTTCTCCACACTCTCAGTTTCCCACCAGTAGCTTCAAAACCGGTTAATTTCCATTTTTAGCAGAAATGGGTTACTAACTTCCTAGGAGGCTCCTCGTCTTCTCTAATTTCATTCTCTTCTTCTTTCACCTCCACTTCTACTTCCACTTTAATTTCTTTCTTTTCTTTCTCTTCCTTCACCTTCCCCGATTTTCTCCGTGGCTTTGGAGTTTCCCTGGAAACACAAATGCAGTTCAACACTGGTATTCTGCTAAGGAACCTCTCAAGGAAAACTATGACAGCAAGTTAAAGTGATCATCATTGATTTACTGCAAAATTCTAATTCTTAGCTCATGAACTGATTTCCTACCAACTGTTCCAGTCATGCATGGTAACGCTGTACATCTCTGATACCTATGGGATGAATTTTTAGGCTTCAGATTCCTAAAATTCAAATTTCACTAGTTATTAAAAAAGAAGTCAGTAAGTAAAATTTCTAAGTATCCTGACAAACCAAGATAACCTGTTAAGATAACATATACACAAATCTCTAGTAACTGTGATATGATCAAATTAAAATCCTATAAATGGAAGCTCTCATCAGATCTGAAACACAAGTGCATGATTACTCATTCGAAGTTACTTCTTTAATTCTCGAGTCTGGCAACAAGACACAGTAACAACATGCGACAGTGCCTCCCCAACTTCTCATTCCAACCTGGCCCGGGAGCCCAAGACATGCCTTTCTAAGTGTGGTTTGTAGGTCTCATCTCTGGGGTCGTCTTTGAATGGTATTTCCTCTTCACTAATTAACATCTCTTCTTCTTCTTCTTCCTCCTCCTCATCACTACTAAAGAAGAATGGAAATAAATTCTGAATGTAAGGACCATATTTGACTGGGTTATATTTGGCAATTTATTCAGAAGTGGCCAAAATTCACACTAAGTTATGTAAATTTTCATCCCTATGATCTAGTTGCTTTATCCTAAGTAATAACCCAAACCACAAAAATCTTAGAAATACTATCACTTTATGAAACAAAGACACAGGAATGACTACTCAATGGCACTAAGAATGAAAAACAATTGACTTTACAACAGTACTGTATGTCTAGAAATCAGCTGCAGCACAAGAAGGTCTATCAGCAGACAAAAGTCAGTTTACCAGGAAGATTTCCAAAACCCTGGCCAGAACACCCACTGCTCAGCTTAGTGCCCAGAGAAGCCCAACCACAGAAGGTACCCAAGGTGTGGGGTCTGTGCTACACAACCAAAGCTTACACGGTTTAAAATGCTCTAACCAAGACCAATGTGGAATCCAAATATTGCTTCTCTTAGAGTTCAAAATCTTAAGTAAAAAGCAACTTCTATATCATTTAATGTCCCTGTGCTAAGCACCCAAACATGTAAATATGAAACATGAAAGCTTTACCTAATGCCACCGGGAGACTGATGTTCTTCTGCAACTTCTAGAAAAATAAAGCCACAATCAAAACTTTATGCACAGATAAGATTTTTCCTCTATGCAGCCAGAAGACTTAAGCACCTTGTAAGGAAGACCCCCTGAAAACCGTCCAAGGGAAACCCTATGTCGCCACACCTGTCCCTGAAACTTAAGTTACTCAGGCAAAGTTCAACATTACACTTAGAAGAATCAGTAATGGGTACTAAGCAATCACACTCTCCACCCACAGTACCATAATCAAGCTGATCTGCGATCGGTTCTGACTTGCAGATGAGCTGCAATGAACCCGTCTTGGACCGAGAACTGCGGGTGTTCTCTGTGTCTCGAACGCGGGAGCCTGTTGTCCTGCTGCTACTGCGCCAGCCGCGGCCAGGTCTGGTTGCAGCAACGGAAACTTCCTGAGGGAGGGCAGAGCTGTCTTCCTCCTCTCTCTCCTCCTTGGGATCTAGATGAAACAGACACCATTCTAAGTTTACAGTTAACCAACAGTCATCCCTGTACGCCTGCTAACCACAAATGCAGTTATTGAATACAAGTCAAATGTTTCTTAAAGGTTAAAAAAAACACAAAACCTCAGTTTTACTAAAATAATTGAAACAAAGTAAGACATTTACTAAAATCTATCTTTAATGTTGTTACTTTAAAGACAATCCTTCAAATCCAGCAAATAGTGATTTTATATTACCTCATCTGCAAAAAAATACAACATACAGAGAGGTATACACAACATGTAAGCCTAAGTAAATTAACTCAATAAATTCTAATAATTAGGGCTAAAATAAAGAGAAACTAAATTAAAAAAGTGGTGTGAGAAAAGTAACCACAATTGAAAGAAACAAACAAAAAAATTTGGGTTTACATGTTTTAACAACCTAACCACATTGCAAGGAATTATTAAAGGGGAATCTCCTAACAGAATGCCTTTCTTGATGCAAGTTTTATTTAGAACTATGCCATGAGTTAGCCCCACGGTAAAGTCCAGCTCCAGTGCTGCTGCCTCAGTTGTACTGTTCTATTTCAGTTGTCCTGTGAGAGCCCATGCACAGACACACACAGACATCCACTACGCTCATCCTCTACTGCCTCAAACTTAGGGTGAACGAAGTGAGGTAGTCGTCTACTCCTGAATAGTAGGAATAAAACAGGCTTTCAAAAATTCACAATATTTCCCACCTTGATAATGGCCGGTATACATCAGAAGTTCATTTTGACAATGGAAGAATCGTCTAATACCCTCAGAATGGAAAAGGCCTTTCTAAAAACAATGTAAAATCTGAAGTCACATGATGACAACTTGACATAAACAGAACATAAAAACAATTTTCTGCATGACAAAACCAATCAGAAGCAAAGCTAACATCCAATGAAAACATGGCATCTCAGTGAAACACGGCTTTCAAACACACAAAAAAGTAACTGGAGACCCAAATGAAAACAACAGTGTACTACCACGATTCACTTATGTTTGTCAAAGTCCACGTGTGACAACACACTGTACTGGGGAGGCTGGAGGAACACAGGTATTCCAATACAGTGTACCAGCAAAGTAAACTTCTTTAGATTTTAAAGCCTAAGAATAATCTCTTGGGAGTCAATATGGGGTAACAGCTTGCCCTTTGATTTCAGGAATTCTCTGATGCCTGGGGGTCTGCATTTGTGGTTCTCTCCTTAGGATCGTTTTTTCCTCATCCTGTCTCTGTCCATTCCAGGTTAGTCTGTCAGTGTTTAGCTGTGCATAATTCTCAAAATCCCTGTCAGTCTTTATCACACATGTGGTCCAAGCCAGGAAACACGAGGACCCTCCACGGATTTTTTTGATTACTGCCATTTCTACTCCAGGTTCTGCTATGATGGTTGATGGGACCCAGCAGTCACACACCTAATCCCTCTCCAAATTATCATCCACTTATTCTTTTTTTCTGATTAACTCATTCCCTTCTTTTTCTCTCTCTTCCTACATTTTAGTATAAGAAGCAAGAGAGCAGGCTGTACCTTCTGTAAATCGCTTGGAAATCTCAGATCCAAGTTCACTCCACACAAATTCTACTTTCTATCCAACGATAAAACATGACTTAGTCACCTTCTTTTTAAACTTTTTAACAAAGATTGTCTTTTTTCTGTTATCCAACATGTTCAACATCTCTTTCCAAGGTCTTCCCAGGTTGCCTTTAACTTGCACATGTATGTCAACTGTCTCTTCAAGGCAAGCTAGGCTGCTCTTCCCATCAAGCCTCTCAGCTCAGTGCCCGTGACAAGCCACTCCCAAGCCCACAGCTCTGTTCACAATTCCAGGCAACTGTTCGACGTCAACCACTGTATGTTAGTTTCCTAGGGCTGTCTAAACAAATTATCACAAACACCTATTTGTCTGCAAAGACCCTATATACAAATTACATGACATTCACAAGTATCTCAGTGAGGACTTCAGTATCTTTTGGGGGAGGCAATTCAGCCCATAAAAATGGTCTACTAACATTAGAAAAAACACATTTCAATTCAAAAACTGTTACAAGACACAAAGAAACGAGAGAGGATCAAGAAGACCTAACAGTTGAACAAAAAAATAGGTAATATAACAAGTCTTCAACTTAAGATGGTTTAACTTAACATTTTTTCAAGCTCAGTACGGTGTGAAAGCGAAGCACACACAGTAACAATCTTATTTTGAATTTCGATGTCTCCCCCCAGGCTGGTGATGTGTGGCACACTGTCTTCTTCCAGTGATGGGAAGTGGGAGCAAAGCTGCAGCCCCAGGCAGCTACACACGGGCAGACAGCGACCACAGCGCACTACTGCGTCACCACGGTGGCTGGCAGGCTGGGTGCGCCCAATGCTTTACAAGATTTTCAACTTGCAATGTGCCTACTAAAAAAAAAAAAAAAGATCCCATCGTAAGTTGAGGACTTATGCAGTAAAATAGTTATACTCTGCTTTCAAGGATGCACAGAAAAACCAGTCAAAAGCACAATAAGGAAATACAGGACTTGGGTAACACTACCAGTAGGAGGATCCTCAATAAAAAACTTTAATACCGCATTACCATATGATTCAGAGATTCTACAGCTAGGCACATGTGACAAAAATTCAAAGTGGGCCTTCAAATACACGTCCACAAAGGTCACAGCATCACAACTCACAACAGAGAAAATGTTCACTGACCAATGAATGGATCAACAGAATGACAGTTATCTACACAATGGGGTCTTTCTAGCCACAAAAAGGAACACTAGCACATGCTACAGGTACGAATCTTAAACATCTGCTACCTGACAGAGAACAGACACAAAAGTTCCTCACTCTATCATTTCATTTATGTGAACTATCCAAGAAAGGTTAAGTCCAGAGATAGAAAGCCAACTAATATTTTGGGGGATGAAAAGAGGGGCTTCATGGGGTACAAATGTTCTTAAAGGTTGATGAAGTTTTCGGTGGCTGTGAAAACATTTGGAACTAGACAGATGATAGCTATAAAAACACAGAAAATGTACTAATGTCACTGTTATGTGATTTACACGCGCGCACACACACACAGGCTAAATAACAGGAAGAGGAAAGTCCAAGAGCATAAACCATGATCAGGTTGGAAAACAATCAAGTTTCTTCTGTCTTGTTCAAAGACAACCCTTGAGTTGTTTCTCATAATGGCAGTTGGCTTTCAGGAGGTTCCACAATTTATAATTAGTAAGAAAGAAGGGAAAACTCTTGGAAGAGGAAGAGATGAAGTAAGAGTGGTTGATACTATGACTGGAGACAGTAAAATATTGATACTACTGGCAGGAATAATCTCTCCTAATTCACTTCAATCTTACAACCAAAGATAACTGCTTCCAAACAACTTAATTCATCCATCCAAATACAAATCAGCTCTCTGACCCTGAAGTTGTCTCATTTTTCTAACTGAAGCCTCAAGTTAAGTAAAGCTAATGTCTGATGGTTGGGTGAAACAGGGTGTGGATGGCTGACAGGCTGGAGGAAAAACTGGAGCAAAGGTCTTCTCATCTCTATTTAAATACTCAAGTGTTTTCTGGGAAGCCAGAAAACTAAAAAATTAAATACCCATAGTGTCTTCCATTTCTTAAATTTAGCTTTCATTAACACTGTCGAGTAATTATTCTTTTCATAGATGAAAAAAGCAGGTAGCTGACTTTCCTAGGCTCATGATTTACATTGTGGGGCTTGAACCTGAACTCAGGTGTAGATCAGTCCAAAGTCTCTATCCTTTCTACTGTACCACACCTAGCCATACAAACAGGAAGAAGAGAGTGTCAACCCAAGGGCTCAATCCAGATCTGGCTCATTTCCATCCAGCCTTGGTTTAAGAACCAGGAGAGGATCCACATACATACTGACTTTACGAGACCTATAAACGGAATTAGTTCATGAAAGAAACTTAAAGTTCAAAAATTACCTGCAGTCTCAAAAAATTAAAAAAACAAAAACCAACTTTGAAAAATAGCAAATGTCCATCATGTCAATACTGGTTAAAGAGATATACTGGGCATGGCTGGATACCTATTAAGTATCTATGCACCTCTTCCTTTTTTAGAAAAAAAAAAATCAATGCTACTCTTCAAAACATTGTGGTAATTATATTTAGTCTAAACTAGTGGTTTTCAAAATGTAGTTTATAAACTTACCAATCTCAACAATTTTTCCCTTTGGGGGAAACCTGTATAAATTCTGACTAGAATTACAATAAACTGATAAAATCATGTGGGGAGAAATGACATCTTGAGTTTTCAAACCTCAACAAGATACACTACTTTGGTTCATTTTCTTAATTCTTCAATTTTATTCAGCAAAGTCTGAGAGTCCTGTGCATAGGTATCTCAAATATTTTATTTAGTTCATCCCTAAGTTCTTCATTTTTTGGTTGACAACGGTTCATAATTTATGAATTTCCTAACTTCTTAAATTTAAATTCACCTTTTGACTGACATATAAACACAACAATTAGCTGGGTGTGGTGGTGCAGGCCTGTAATCCCAGTACTCAGGAGGCTGGGGCATTGTAAGTTTCAGACTATTCCAAGTTTGAGACCAGCTTGGGCTACAAAGTGAGTTCAAGGCCAGCCTGAACTGTACGGCAAGACCCCGTCTCAAAAAGACAAAAATAAATAAATAAATAAATAATAAAGAATAAAAAAATTGCCCACATTCGTGGAGTAGCGCCATGTGATCTTTCAGTACTGGGCATATACACTGTTTAAATCATGCAAACACGGCTATGGTGAAAAGATTCAAAATCTTTTCTTCCAGCTTTTAAAAATATACAGTACACAAGTACTTACAGTCACTACTGTGCAATAACACACCAGAACTTCTTGCTCTTCACTAGAATTGAGTATTACTCTCTCTCTCTCCACTCCTACCTTCCCTAACTTCTGGTAACCACCATTCTACCATGGAGCAAGCACCTGTCTTTCTGTGCCTGGCACAATGATCTCCAGTTCCACCCAAGCTGACACAGATGAAGGGTCAGTTCTTTCCTTCTCTTGCAGAGGAATACTCCACTTGTAACAGACCAACTTCTTTAACATTGTTTCTATTTCTTGGCTACTGTGAACAGTACTGCAACTGGCAGGCGAGTGCCTGCCTCTGACCTAGGCTTTCACTTACTTACAGTAATGGGGTTGCTGGTCTGTACAGTCCTTCTATTTTTACATTTCTGAGGAACCACTGTAGTGCTTTCCATAATGGCTATATCAATTTCCATAAGGGTTTCCACTTCTCCATAGCCTCACTACAAAGTTATTTATTTTTTTATAGCATGCACTGAGATGAGATGGTATCTCACTGCAGTTTTGATTTGCATTTTATGATACCCAATATTAAGCATTTTTAAAAATATTTTTTCTGACTTCTTTTGAGAAGTGTGAAAAGAGATCATTTGCCCTGTTTCTAGTTTTTTGAATTCCTTATATATTAACCCTCTAGGTTTTAACCCTCTGTCAAATGAATAGTTGTTGGCCAACACTGTTTCCCATTCTGTAGGCTATCTCTTCACTGTGATTGTTTCCTTTGCTTTGCTGAAGCTTTTTAGTTTGCTATAATCCCACATCTACTTCTACTTTTATTTTCAATAGTTTTAAGTATTCTCCAAAAGTCCTCGCCCATTTCAACACCCAAAAGTGTTCCCTCTACATCTTGCAGTAACAGGTTCAGGTCTTACATTCCAATGTCTCCAATCCATTTTGCGTTAATTTTGTAGTCAGTGGTCTAATTTCATTCTTCTCTATGTGATCATACAAATTTTCCCAGCATCACTTACTGATAGGTCTGTCCTGTTTACAACGTGTGTTCGTGACAGTATTTCATACTCTATACTACTGCAAATGGTATTTTTAATTCTGTAATTTCAACTTTCTACCTCTGTTGATAATAAACAGAAAAACAACTGGCTTTTTGCATTAGATTTCTCTTGATCTTATGCTTCCAGATTCAGCATTTGGGGACGCTGTTCAAGACGACCATGACTTGAAAGTCTGGACTGAAAGATCAAGACAGTCCAACCAAGAAATAAAAACTCAGGTCCCTTATGTCACTAAGCTTTCAGTTTTCTTCCACCACAATTATCCATAGATAACACGAGCCTAGGGAAGGTCACAGTGAAGAAACAATGAGGCTTAGAAACCACCAGAGGCAAAGTTATAAACAGGATCAGCAAAGCAGTAGTTAGATTATAAACTGGGAGTTTAGAGCAAAGAAGCCTGAGAGGGGTTGGGTATAGCTCAGGGGCACAGTGCCTGCCTGGCAAGTGCAAGGTCCTGAGTTCAGTCTCTGGTACCAAAAATAAAGAAAAGGGAAGGAAAAAAAAAAAAAGCCTGACAGGTGTAATGAAATGGGCAGGCAGAAGACAGGCATAGCTCCCCCGAGGAAATCAATGGCACTGACACTACAGTTGACTCCACCTTGATGGAGTTTGAGTCATGTGGTGAGTTTAATTCACAAGAGTTAAAAGACAAAGAGGCAGTATGTCAGGGTTTCCTGCCCACTCAAGATCATCTCAGGGGTGTGAGGACACTACTGTGTCCTCACGCAGAGATGGTTCTCATGGGGGCTGCCGATTCTCACTGGACCGATATGAGTTTTCCCACCAGGATGCTATGTTTCTCTTGCTTCGGGTTTCTCCCATCTAGGCATTCTGCTGTAACTCTCAAGTGATATTCGGTTGAAAAAGGTTTCTCTACATAAAATTACTATGCATAA
>RJWM01022181.1:0-34163 GCA_004363535.1 Dasyprocta punctata | reverse complement strand
TTTAAAAATAGCTTCATTCTTCCCTTATTCAACAACAAATACAAAAAGCTGCTCTTATTTTACAGAAATCAAAAACTACAATAAACTGACTCATGGAATCAAGTATTTAAGTGTATTTTACTGCAAGTTATTATCCGTTAGCTCTATACCTAAGGAAACTGCAGTCTATTACTACTTGTTTTACACACTTAACTTCTGACAGAACAGACTGTATGCTGACTACAACTTTTACAGCTGTTTTGGTAATTTAAACTAATTTTTTCATATTGTTGCATCCCTACTTCTTCAGTCAGGTTTTTTTGTGCTTAAAATTTGTGATAACTGTGAATAACTGCTTAAAAGTACACCCAAATGGAGGCTGAATTTTTTCTTCAGCAAAAATACTTTTGATTAGTATTTTGTTCAGACCACAAAGAATCATGTACGCATATCCTAACTCCTTAGCCTTCTATTTAACACAAAAATTTGGAAAAGGAAAAAACAAAAAAAGAGAGACAGATGTGATTATGCTCAAGGCTGCAGGACTCTGGCATAGGGTTTTTCGAAGATGTAATTTTAAAATGTGTTGGTATGAACTGTTTGTTTACATTTCTTTAATTAAACACACACACACACAGTTTTGTGTTTGCTTGTAGACACTTAATCAGCATTTTGAACCAGGCTAGCTTTTTAATTTGTACTTAAAATTCTGGTACTGACACTTCCTAGGCTAAGTATAAATGAAGTTTTGTGTGCACAATTCAAGTGGACTGTAAACTGTTAGTACATTCAGTGACACAGTTCTGAACTTGTATATGGCATGATGTATTTTTATCTTACAGAATAAGTCAATGTATATATTTTTCTCTTGATAAATAGCTGTATGAAATTTGTTTCTTGAGTATTTTTCTTCTCTTGTACAATATTCTGACATCCAACCAGTATGTCTTACCAGGTTTTTGTTGTTTTCTGTTCTGCATAATAGTATCTAACGTTGACAAATTGAATTTTCTGAAGTATACAGAGTGTTATGAGTTTTGGAATTTGTGGACACAGGTTTAGAAGATCACCATTTACAAATAAAATAATTTATATCTATAAAAAAAAAAATTCATTGCCCCTTGCCCCTAAGAGGCATGCCTATCAGTACCTCAAAGAAAAAGTGTGGTTTTTATAATATGAAATTTGGAACTTAAGGAAATTGAGAGGTTAAAATGACTTCCGTAGTCACATGTTAAATTAATGACAGAAGTAAAAAATTGTTCCTAATTGGGAACATGTATATTTAAATGGATATCCCTTCCTACCCACAAGTACTGCCTTTTATATTATCATGCTACTTCCCCTTATAGCACTTAAAATTACCTAAGGTTTTATGATGCTTATTACTCTGTCTTTCCTCAATAAAATGCTAAGTTCCATGAGAGCAGAGACCTTCTACGTTCAGTGCTCTATTCCCAATACCTAGAACAGTGCATAGTACACACAGGATGCTTAATAAATATCCAGAATAAATGAATGAAATTGCACATCAATCATTTTCACTAGTTCGTCTTACTGACGATGGTAATGGACTTTGAAATTTGTTAAAACAGTAAATGAATGCAGGTTTGGCTAAATCATCACCAATGTATCTTCAAGACAGTTAAAAAAGATAAATGAAGATAAGTAATGATGCATTATGGAACAATGGTTCTATTTAGTGACTCACTTGAAATAAAAACTTCAATAAAAAATTAAGAAACAAAACAATGAAGTAAAGCATCTCAAAAATTATAGGTTAACCTATTAAGTATTAAGATTTAAATATGGCCAAAGTTATGGCATTTGAATGAAAAGTTACCATAAATTACAAGACAAACATTCAGATTTTAGAATAGCCTGGAAAAACTTTATTGGAAAAACACAACGAATGTCTTTTGCCTTAAAGATGATTGCTTTGAAATTGTCTTGATAGAGATGCTTTATATTCTTTCTTATGTTCTGTCTCCCTTACATTCTTCAGTGCTTCTTTGAGTTGTTTTTTAATAGGTAAATCATTAGTACTTTTATTTTATGTCCTAAATGAGATTGAAAACTTTATTAAGTAACTATTCTCTCAGAAAAGCTATTACATAAATGAAAAAGTGCTGTGATTCCATCTTTTTTTAAAATTTAACTAGTATATAAACATTCCTTTTTTAACATTCTTTTAGTACAACACAGACTGCATGTGTATGTTGCTGGGAATGGAACTCAAGGCATTACATATGCTAGGCAGACACTCTGACCGCTGAGCTACAACCCCACCCCATCCCCAAACTACTTTTTTCCAGCATGAAAAGTTTCACACGCTATGTATGCTATGTTTGCAGTCCTAGAATGTAGTATAAAGTAGGTATAAATGTTTGATTGACAAAAAGGCAACTGGAGTGGTAGATAGAAAGAGCACCAAACTGGAATTCAAGAAACAAGTTCTGGTCCTGAGTTCTGGTCTGCAAACAAATGTTTTACAACCTTTGGGCCTTGAACTACTTTATCCTCTAAGTCTTAATGGCCTTCAGAAGTGAGACTTCTATAAAATCAAAGTGAAACCCAGTTTTCCCACTCTGGGAAAATTATTACTTGCAAATTATTTTACTACTGCTGAAGAGCATCTCCTCACTCTAAGAGGTTAGTTCAAGTAATTTAAAATAAATGGTTATTTCCAATAGAAGCAAATGGCTAGTTATACTACTTGTTAGGAAAGCAAGTGTTTACCAACAGTAAAGATTCATGTCACCCTCAAGAGATACTACTGCTTAAGAAGAAACAAAACATTTTATTTTGTTCAATACATATTTTCTTCTGTTCTCTTCAGTATTTTGAGTGAAAGTAAAATCTCTTATAGTTACTTAGTATAGGCCATGCATCAAAAATCCTTTGTATCTTTTCTATACACTGAAGCATTTTGGTTGCATGCTGCCTAGGAAGTAAGATCCTCCAAACATATTACCAAAACTAATCAAGAAGAATTGCATGCTTCTGTGTGTGTGGATTATTTTTTTGTTTAGCAGTGCTGGGGATCAAAGCAAAGACCTCTGACATGCTAAGCAAGTCCTCTGCCACTGAGCTATCTCCAGCCTATGGTGTGCTTTCCAATGCACTGAAATCGAGTCTTATTTAGGGTTAGAAGAGCTGAAAATGCTTCAGTGAAGTAATGGATAAATACTTTTGCTTAAAAGTCATAAAGTACTGGATGTGGTTTTATTTAGAGAAACGCAAACAGGAATACGTATAAATTAAATTAATATACATAGTCATTTACAACAATATATAGTGAGTACACATGAAAAAACACTTGTGTGATAAAAGGAAGTATATAGCTCACAGCATTGAACATGCCTTTGTCAAACATGTTTATGATATGATTCTAACTAAACCTGACAATTAAATGCAACTGTCCAATGTAACACAATAACAATAATAGCAAGTAAATACCATCTGACAATAGAGCAATGATCTTGAATTATAAAACAAACTCTTACCTTTTTGGGCTTTCATTGTCTGTTCTTCAATTTGCCTTAGACGTTCCATTAACTCTTCCTTTTCACGTTCTATTCTTTCCTTTTCCTTTTCTGCTATTTCTCTTTTCTTCTTTTCATTTTCTAATTGTGCCCTTAGAATGAATTGCAATCTATGTTATTAATTGAAATGTTTTTTTGTGTACTTAGGCATCAACTAAAAACAAACTACAGCACAAATAATTTCAAAGTTTTCATTATATTCAATTGTGTTCAAAATGCGCTAGTTATAAATACAGGACTATTTTGTTACATACACGCATATATATATATACACACATGTGATGAGATCCAAATATTTCTTATTGTGTGGTCAAAATCAAGACAGTCAGTAACTATTTTAAAGATATTAAAAACTTAGTTGAGCACACACTTAAAATTCCAGCTACTTGGAAGGCTGAGTCAGAAGAATCACAAGTTCGAGATTAACCTGAGCAATTTAGTGAGACGCTGTGTCAAAATTTTAAAAAAGGTTTGGACATCCTCTGGGTTCAATTCCCAGTACTGGGGAAACAAAGAAATTAAGAACCTGTTTTTAAGGCAGACTTGAACAGGCAAAAAAGAATTTGGAGATTTATCTTTGCATATAGGAAGACCTGACAAAAAATTGTATGTCAGCATCTAAGAGTTAACCGCAAGGGTGTGATACAAGAAAAGCCCTTCTTCAGATCACCAGGAGTTCTCCACTGGGGAAATAACAAAGTCTTGAAAGGAATACAGAAAAGCAAGCACCATAAATAGAAAAACAGCCCGAGAGGGCAACAATTTTCAATCAATGAATCCAGGTTTAATTTCTGGGGCAGTACCCTTTATACATACACAAGATGACAAATCAGCTATATCACCTTTGACAATTCTATTAGAATGATAGTAGGTGTCTAATGCTGCTTGATGGGGAAAAAAATGCCTTAATCATTTACTAGAAATATAGCTAAAACTTAATTCATCAAACATCTACCAAACATCTACCAAAAGCCAACCATGCGTCAGAAGAGAAACTTTAGTAAGTTCAATCAATGTTCAGATCACTACTACTGTAACAATTCACTTTTCATTTAAAAATATTAATTTTCATCTCTAACATTTCTTTACTATTCCACAAAATGATATCATTGCCATCTAGTGTCAATTCTGAACTTCACGTATAAAACATCATTTCAGTCTCTCATAATAGCCAAGTTTTTCTATCAAAGTATTTCTTCTTTACTCTTTAAAACTGCATTTTAAAGTTCTTGCAGATCCTAGATACATAGTCTGGTGACCTCCTAATGTACCAAACCAAAGCCAAGAGTAAGGGTCACTGTATTTCCTGCTGGTTTAGTGAACTGAACTAAGGGCCTGGGCCTTCTCATGGCAGGGAAGTTCCACTTTGGTTCTGGAGTTAGCTATGGATATTTTCTCAACACCTAAGAAAAAAAGCCAAATACTGTACTGTGAGTTTTGGGTTCATCTCTTTATACTTACTTCAATCTATACAGCATGCACAAGCAAAGACATTTTAAGGAGCAGGAAATTCTACCCCAGAGGACTTAAATGATAGATGCTCAAGGGAATGTTTTCATTTCCCAGTTTCCTTGGCCAAAAAAAGGACCAGGTACTGTAATTTTCAAATAACTTAGTATGGGCAAAAACTATTTTCCACAGCATGGTGTCTGCCACATGAAGATAATGGTTGATTAACCTACCCTAACCAATCCCAGTCTCTTTAGTGACATTCAATGCTGCTACAGATACATTAAGACAGCTACCCTCTTCTCCTAGTGCCAAGAAACTTCTCAAGGACTCAGTGTAAATGACATCTCAAGACCTAAAGATTACAAGCATCAATTCTATTAAATCCACTCAAAACCTTACAAGTTTAGCGCTAGTGTATATGGGCCTTTCTGAGGATGGATGCTGGTTTTATTTAGCTTTCCCCCACTGACTTTTCATTTGCTCTGCAGGGATGAAGAGGACAGAGATGTGGACAAAGGAAAAAAATAAATAAATAAATAAAACGACTGAACAGAACCTGACCACAATCAAGTTGGGGGCAAAATTCATATTTCTATTGAAATGTGGAGCAGACATTTAACCTGATTACAATATGTGAAACATCTGCAGGTTATTCTGTATTCTGCTGAGTCTCACATCTTAACTCTCCTGCCTACACAGCCATTACCAGCTAACACTTCATTCAAGTGCCTTCAGCTCTCAACATCACTCAGTGATACCTAGTTTTTGAAGATCTGTCTTATCTCAGTTTTTGATAAAACTGGAAGATCCTACTTCTCCCCTGCATAATGTTCACTGGGGAGGCCTAACTTGGTTCACTGGCATGTTCTACACATTTGTTTATGCTGGCTTCCTCTTTTGAATATGGCTTCTTTACTTGCTAACTTTCAAGCCTTGATCAAGTCCCGCTCTCCACCCCGCAGGAAACTTACAATTATTATAACTATAGATATAGATCTCTTTTTTTATTCATATGTGAGTCTGGAAATACTCATTTCGACCCAGTTCTATTTCAAGGACATAAATACCTTTAGTAAACTGTCTGTACTAACATGCAAAAATAAATTAGAATACTTTTCACAGAATATCAAACGGACCCAATTACATTTTTTTCAATTACATTTTTCTTAAGTGAATATTAAGAATAATAAACACCAGGTTCTTTACTAAACTCCTGTACAGCTGCATCATGATTTCTTACAAAAACCCTTGAAGGTAAGAATATTTTCCTATTAAGAGCAAAAGAAAATTAGTTACAAGGCTTATGTTCTTTGTGTAACTGTAGCCATTACACACAATCTCTCATAGCTAATCTACAATTGGCACATGGCTATCTGATTCTAAATCATAAACTCGAGGCTCTAGTTTTTAAATTTTGGTAACAATTTTAGCCATACAAAAACATACTATTTGATTTGGATGAAAATAAAAGCTAAGACTACAGTGATCAACTACAACAGACGAGGCCATTTTCACTGCCAAAAAAACCAAAGTTATAAGAACAATGAGGAGAAAATACCAACATATTATACAGGAAGAGGTTTCCTTCCTGCCTAGTCCTCTCCCTTCACTATTCTTGCTTCAGAGGGTCAAGCAGCGCAAGCAGCATACCTCTGAGCACTCCCCCAAATATGTCTGCTGGCTACTTTGCTAGTGAGTTTGACCAAAGTATTTCCACATATACAATTGCCATTTCTCTCTCTGACTTGTAAAGCAGGGAATAAATGAAGATCTAGCATGCTAATCACTAGATAGCTAGATTATAAAATTAGTGCATTCCTACTCTGTATAAAGCAGTCAATCAGTGCTTCATGATGAAAAGTTGTAAAATGTATCCAAGAGAGGAGCTGTGGATTATTTATACCAAAGAAGAAACTTAAGTCTGATTGTAGCCCTTAGAGTAACTAAAATATTGCATGATCACCAAATGGTACTAATTAAGCATGTACCAAAAGCCACAGAGCACTCTTCTCTGTGCTGAGAAATAAAAGATATATGAACCAGGAAAATACAGTGGACCCTTAATTTATGACCAACCTTGCAAATGAACGACTTGGGGTTACAACCAGAATTTTAGGTTTAACTTACAACCAAGCCTTGAGTTACAATCCAAATGCAGTATGTTTGTGTAGTTGTAAACACAGACTTGTAATGTGAGAAAAATGTATGGAAGCATACACAAGCATCTGTCTAGTCCAGACGCCCGTATTTATAGATGTGATTTTGGTCAGTGCTTTATATAATCTCTACAGTTACTGCTATCAAAATGGTCTCCAAAAACACCACAAAAGCAGCTAAGGAAGAAAGGTAAAGAAAGCATCACAACTGAAAAGGTCAGTGTTAAAGAAAAGACAGAAACAGACAACCTTAGACCAGTTTTTAGTTCTGAAAACGTTGAAATCTAGTGAGCAAGAAGCAGGTCCTAGTGGGCTACTGACTCTTCCAATGAGAGAAAGGACACCAGAGTTGGATTCCTGAAGTTCTTATGGAAGGGGACTTTCCTTTCAAATAATAACCACCTTCCATTTCATTCCTCCCTTCCTGCAAGTCAAAGATGTCAATCTGAATGATGAGTACAGTATAAAACTGTTGTTTCTGGTAAACTAAGCATATTTTATTTTATAACTTTTTGGTGAATACTAGGAAAATTATTGGTGTTTCTGATAAATTACACACATTATACAATTCTTTTATTATGAAAAGGTAAGTTAAGGGGTGCTTTGGGAGGTTTGGAACATGTTTTGGGTATTTACTTCTTATTGGAAAAACAGCCTTGAGTAACTTTTCATGTAACCTATGATATGGTAGAAGACCTTAAAGAGACAATGTAAGCTTTAAGGAGAAGATGATTTTAAAAAATAAAGATTAAGGCTGGGCATGGTGGTGCACACCTGTAATCCCAGCACTCGGGAGGCTGAGCAACAGGATGCTGTGAGTTTGATGCCAGCCTGGGTTACAAAGTGAGTTTAAGGACAACCTAAAATACAAAGCCAAACCCTTTCTCAAAAACTGTAAGAATGTATAGAAAATAAAGTACAATAAAGAAGTTAAAAAATTTGTTTTCTAATATGGGAACATAAAAGCAAGTATTTTAACAAGGCCTGTGCTACAGCACAGGAGTGTCAGTGAATAGGAGGGAGCCCTCCTAGACTAACACCCAAGAAATGACTGAGGAATGCTGCCTATGAAGTGGGTAACACTAAAACTGAAACCACAATGTAACTGAAGGACACACGGGAACAATAAAAAAAGAGCCCAAAGTAACATCCACTTTGGTTTCTCTGTTAACGGGATGATGAACTACTGAAAAGTTTCATGCCCCTGTAAAAAATGTAAAGTCAGAGTCCCCTGCGGAAATGTGAGTTAATATTATAAAAGAAGCAAAATTAATAAATGTCTGAATTATTACACTTTAAAAAATCATTAAATACAAATACTAGAAGGTATGTAATAGGCAGAGGGCCTATTAAATTACTAGATACAAATCATGTTATTTCCAATGTGTTTGAAATATGTATGTTTACTGTCCTCAATTTTGGGTGGTGTTCGTTTGCTTGTTTGTTTTGAGACAGGATCTCACTATGGAGCTCAGGGTGGCCTTGAGGTCACTGTGTAGTCCAGGCTGGTCTTGAGCTCGGGGCAAGCCTCTTGCCTTAGCCTTCCCAGTTCTGGGATTACAGGTGTGCTCCACCACGTCTGTAATGTTTGTTTTTTAGAAACCTACTGTACTTCTTATTTTGTTCTATAAAGATTTTCTCAAGGATAGTTAGCAGTTTTTTCCAAATAAAGCATAAAGTCGAAATTAGTCTAGAATCAGATTTGGGAGTTATGTTACTGGACCCAATGAAATGATTCCAAGGTCCATAAAGACTTTATTCAGTATCACTTCATTTTTTAAATTCTCAATGCTAATATATTTATACTGGTATCTTATTTAAATTCAAAAAAAGTAAAAAAATTCAGTAGCTTTAGCAAGGATTACTGGTTTCCTACTCTACATAGTGATTTTCAGCAGAGTTCTGTAACGCCACTAACATTGCTTCAATGTGGTACAGCACATTTATACGCTGCAAAATCAAGTGTCACAAGCAAAACAAATTTGAAATTTTCTAACTACAATGTCTGTCTGTGAAAAGCATATATGATAAAAGAAAAGCATGTCTGTGAAGTCATGAAAAGCTATTTTCTCAAAAATACCTGTTAAAAGATTTCTACCTTGAAAATTATATACACTCGTTTTAAACGAGGATAGTGGAATAATACTTTCAGTTTAAATACATGAAAGCATGTAAAAATCTAACATTAGGGCACTTAAAGAAACTAAGCAGTATTACATTTTAAATAGCATATGCCTATCAATTAAAAATAAAAGGTTATAAATTCATACCTTTCCAACTGCTTCTGGTGTTTCTCCTCCCTAGCCTGAGCCTTCATCTGTTGTACCTCAATAGTGTCAGGCTTCCTTCTTCGCATGTATAGTTCATGATTTCCCATACATAAGGCCAAAATCCGCTTATTGATTCTCAAACGAGGTGCATAAAAAACAAAATCCTAAACATAAAATATTCTGAATTTAAAATCTTCGCAGGTAAGATCTTTCACAACAATCTACTGAATATCAACATTAGGAACAAATTCTGTCTTAATACATCTCCATTAGAAATCATTAAATTTCGTAACTTCAGTATGACACATTTCCATATAGCTAACTTCTCACTCTCATACCTCAGCAGTTTTATAAAGAGCTATAATATCTTAACATCTTATCCTCTCAGTAAATTTATGTACTTGTTTTTCTTCACCTAAATTACTATGAATATGTTAGAGGTTTTAATTTGCTTTAAAAATGCCACTAAAATGTCAAAATAGTTCCTTGTTCATAGCTTTTTAACCTGGAAATGTTTTCAAATTTTTATAATTTCAGTCCACAGAGACAGAATACTAAACTTGACACTAGATAAATTTTAAATATATACTCAAATCAAAAAATCCAAGGTTTCAAGTTATAAAAATAGAAGTTCATGCCAGGTGTGGTGGCACATGCCTGTAATCCCAGCACCTAGGAGGCTGAGGCAGAAAGATCATTTCAAATTCAAGACTGCCCTGGGCTACATACTGAGTTCAAACCCACCCTGAACTACACTGTCTCAAATAATCCATGAATGAATGTTGAGAGCCATTAAAGGTGGAAATTGACCACACCTGTGGGAGCCAGCCAGCCTGGTAGGAGAACAAAGTCCACCCAGGGTGAACCACAGGAAACTGACTCCAAGCCCCAAAAAATCAGACCCTTAACTGCCATACAGGTAGAGTACTAGGCAATGGGGTGTCACATGACATTAAGTTACTAAATGTATAAATAAACGCCCCTACAGTGAAGGGGCAGTTTCTTTCCTCCCACCTGAGAGGACTCCACCTGACCCCAGCTTTCATCTTTTCTTTATTTTTTCATCCTCTCACCGTCTTTCATCCCAGGAACCTCAAGAACTGCACAGGTCACAGCAAATGAGTGAATGAATGAATAAATACACAAATTCATAATCCAAAACTATAAAGAGTAAATTTAGAATAGAGCTACTTCCACTACATTCAAATCACCAATAAATAAAAATTTTAAAACTGCTTCTTAGAAATGGTGGTTGTTCACCCAATAGATATTACATAAATCAATCTCGGCTAAATAATATGCATTTGTATCTTGTAAAACTTTAAGATCTTGTATCTTTCAATAACACTGTGTTACTTTTTATCATGGGGAAACTATGGGATGTTTCTTAGAAGCAGTTCAATAAATGTCAACTCCATTTTTCAAGCAGCATCATAGAAAAGTAGCAAAAATTTGAAGAATACAAAAAAGGTTAAAAACTTTTACTTACAGGTGCCTTTTTGTCTATTGGCTTTATAACAAATTTTTTGTCATTAAATGAAATATTTCTGATTTCACTCCAGGGAAAGCCAATTTTAGGTGTTAACCTTAAAAAAATAAGAAAGAGTACTTTCCTTTAATTAAAAGCAGGAAAACAGTAGACAAAATCATTAACTTTCTGCGGCCAGTTTATCTAAGTGACCATCCATAAGAATCCTAGATTTTCAAAATGTAATAAAATACTCTTAATATATAGTGACATTCAAAAGAAATCTAATAAACAGAGAAAATAATAGCCATTTTAATATTTCATAAATGTATCATGATCCTTTAAAAGTATTACACTAGTTATTTTCTCAAAATTACCTAGAAAAATCCATGGGGATACTGGTATAGAAGTGAACCTCTTGCAGTTATTTAGCACTAATTCTAGTTCATTTTTATTCTGTTTGATCTCCAACTACTACACCTATCGGTTTAATCTATGTTTAAGAAAGGAGAAAACACTAGGCCACTGTAATTGCTCATGTATATTCTGGACATAAATTACTGAATTATTTCCTTTATTTAAATAAAAAAAGGTTTGGATGTATGACTATATCGAACATGTTTAAAACTATATTGAAGTTTTAAACATTCACACCTATGAATGGCTGGATAAATGGTAGAGTCACAACTCAAACTGTAAGACTATGTAATAGTTGTTCCCTTTTTTACCATTCTAGTCACAAAGATACAGGGAAGCAGACCAGAGTAAGTAATTCTAATTCTGCTTTTTCATACACTTTACTGATTCAGACAATTATTTCACTGTCCATCTATCGAATGCCTTCCCATCATCTCCTAATCACAAGAATGAAAAATGTGACGGTTACACTGGCCAAAAGACATCTTTCAGTCAGGCTTCTAATAAAGTAAGAATCTCTACCTATTTATACTACTTTTAATGCTTAAGCAAATTAGTCCTATAGCACAGTAAATTATTTTTTCTATGTAAAACATGCTTTACTTAATGTGGTATACAGTCTTGTAATGGCCACTGAGATAAAAGTAACCTGCTTGAAAAGGAGGCTATAGGAACATAATACTTTTAAGGTAAGAAATACTTTACTACATTTATATGTTACCTTAAAAAAATTCTAAAACAAGTGTCTGAGACGATCCTGGAAATCAATACAAAAATGTTAAAAACGAAAAGAAAAAAAAGGGGAAAAGTAGAGTCAGTCCATAAAAATTAGTCTTGAAATGATCCTTTTTGAAAAACAATTCAAAATTTTTCTTCTGAATACAGCATTGTAACTTGCTCTGTTAATAATAATGGAGTAAGATCTATAAAATTTTTTTCTGAAATCATTACATATGCTTTGGAATACATATTTTATTAGATATATGTATATAAAAGCTAGAATTCTGGAATCAATGCAAAATAAAGAATACTGTAACACCTTAGAAAAAAAGGCTTTACTAGTATAGCATAGACTTGACTGCTTTTGTGGCTGGTAATAAAAGAAAATAAAAGAAGCTGTACTTATTTCTAAAAAGAGCTAGGACTGGGGATATAGCTCAGCAACACAGCACCTGCCTGGCAAGCCTGAGGTCCCGAGTTCAATTCCTGATACAAAAAAAAAAAGTATAGCAAGCGCAAGGTCCTGAGTTCAATTCCTAGTACCAATAAACAAACAACTAAATAATGAAAAGAGCTGTAAGAATCTGGTACATTATATATAGTTTTATATACCTGTTTATTTAGCATATATATGGTATATATACAAAAAGTACTGATGAATTTTATATAAAAATAAAATAAAACATAAAGTCAATTGCAAAATATAGCTATGCTGTTCACCATGCTTAACACAGGGATATTCTAATGATGTTCAAAATTATTCAAAGCAATTCCAATAAATGTTCAAACAATATGTTCCAAAATGCAATAAACATACCTCTATTAACTTCATTTTCTCATTGCCACTGGTTTCTTATATACATTAACTTCAATTTCAACCTATTTGTTAGGTATAATAAAATGTAAGGAATAATTCTTAACCTACTGAGGGAATCTTTTTCAAAAACTTTGGCAGTGCTGGGGATCAAGCATACTAAGTAAGTGGTGTGCTATCAATGAACTTTACCCCCAGGTCTGCGGGAAAAGATTTAATTAAGTCATTAAACATAACTCCCAAAAGATAAACTTCAAATAAAAGTATCATCCTACTTGATGAATATACTGAGAAATGGAACTCTGAAACTGCAAGGTGCTAATAAGAAAATGAAAACACAGTACCTAACAGTCTGTGTACCTAAACACAGTACCTAACATATTTTTTAATGTGAGGAAAAAAATTATTAAGGATAATCAAGAGAAGAAGTACCTTTTACAAACAACATATGTGAAAACCATTTAGACCACCAAAATGACTACTTCACTATGCAGCTAATCTACTTACTTGTCATCATGCTCATAAATATTCAGGCCCAAAGCATCAACACCGAGCCACAATTCAGTACCCTTCTTATTTTTTATTTCAAAATAGTTGACACCATACATTTCTAGATCCTGTGCAATCTTCAAGTATTCCATCATCGAGTCTTCCCTGTTGAGATAAAGGTAAATGTAATATACTTAAGTATCTAAATATTAAACATACAAAAATACCTTGGATTAAAATTTAATGCTTTTATGTGTATTCGTGTTAAGTCAAATGATTCTAGAGTGATAATCTGATGTAATACTAAATGTCAGAACTTCAAAAAAAAATACTTTTAACTTGAAAAACATACATACAAAATAGTCAACCAACTACCTTAGCATTCCTCTATGTTCTTCATGCCAGTTTTGTATTCTTTCTTCCCACTGTTCTTTTGTCAGTTTGTGTTGTTCCAAAACACTAAAGGGGGGAAAAAAATCTGTAACACCTTTATGTTTCAACATTAATACTCCATTGTAAGTCTAGAATCATTTTAATTTGGCTGTGGTGGTTGTCATAGGAGTCAATATACATGATAAAACTGATGAAATATGAGTAAGGTGAGTAGACTGTGTCAATAGCAACATGTTAGTTACAATACTGAACTATACTTATACAAGATGTTACCACCTGGGAGGACACATGGAATCTATCACTTTTTTAAACACTAGTATCTAAGCCTGGCATGGTGGCCCACACCTATGATTTCAGGATTTGGGAGGCTGAGACAGGAGGATTGCCACGAGTATGGGGTCAGCCTGGGCTACACAGAGAGTTCAAGGTCACCCTGAACTACATAGTTAGACCCTGTCTCAAAAACCAACAAAAACAATATACATATATATGTAAAATAATAGCATTTGAATCTATAATTATCGCAAAGTTAGAAGCTTCTAGACAGTCTGAATTATTTTAAATAATACAGCTTTAATTATAGCTGTTGTAAAGATAGCTGATAGGAATTCAGATGTTTCTAATGAATAAATAGAACCCAAAAAATGGCTTTCTCTCTCTCTCTCTCTCTGTTTTTTAAGACAGGGTCTCACTACATAGTTGAGGCTGGCCCTGAACTTGCTATGTAAACCAGGCTAGCCTCGAACTCATAGTGATCCTCCTGCCTCAGCCTCCTGAGCGCTAGGATTACAGGTATGTGCCACCATGCCTGGGTTGGTGTTCTCATTTCTAAAATGGAAAAATCAAAGGACAGAAAACCAAGATTCTTGGGCCCAATTCCCCTTTAAGTTGCATACTAGTTTCTTTTGTATTCTTACGGTGTTCATTACTCAAATGTAAGCAAATACCACCATTCTTACTTTTTACTGTCAGTATTTTAACACAAAATAAGGAAAGTCAACATGTTTATACTTTACTGCTCTACACATTATGGGTTATGATTCTGATTCTCTTTGTGCTATATAATAACTGTTCACTTTCCTTTAGTGATGAATCTTTAGATCCTACTTTACTGAGAGTAAAAGCTGTTGTATTAAAATATGGTTTTACAAGCCGGGTGTGGTGGCGCACGCCTTTAATCCCAGCACTCGGGAGGCTGAGGTAGGTGGAGCGTTGTGAGTTCAAGGCCGGCTTGGGCTACAACGCAAGCGCAAGGCCGGCTTGAGCTACATAGTGCGACCCTGCCTCAAAAAAACCAGGGCTGGGGAGTTTGGCTCAGCAGCTTAAGCGTCTGCCCTGGCAAGCGCAAGGTTGTGAGTTCAATCCCCAGTGCCGCAAAAAAAAAAAAAAAAAAAAAAAACTATGGTTTTACTTGGTAAAAATGGCAGTATAAAGGAATCTGAAGGCTAGAATCTTCCCTGGACAATTTATACACAACTTAAAATGGATTTTTAATGGTGTCTGATCATTACGTTTTTATTACACCCTGCTGCTTTCTCTATGTACTCTTCTCAAGCTCTTCCTTTCAGAGAGGAATTTTGTCCTTGTATTTATGTTTTCCCCTTTTCCTTGTCTGTATACACTACAACTATCTTGCCCAGACTCGTTAAGAAGCATGCAATCAGCCTCAGACACATCACTTAGGGTAGCCAACTGCTCACTATTATGTGGCCAGTGGTAGCACCAGAGAAGTACAAATGTGTATCATTCTCCCCCTCTTTGAAGGAACAAATCTAGAAATTCACCTTCTTATCCCCAGAGTACTCATTTCTTTTTTAGAACCAAACTTCTGTTAAGGACTGTCCACATTCTCTAACCATAATTTCTACACCTGTCATTCACTGTCCCCAATCCACGATCTGGCTTCAATGTGGAACACAGTTTATTGAAATTGCTCTTACTAATGTCACTTCCAATTTCTAATTCTAACAGATACTTTAGTTTTTCCTCCTACTTGATCATTTTGAACTATATGACAGTGGTAACCATTCTCTCTCCTTAAAACATCCTTTTACCTTGGCTTCCATGATATAATACTCCTCTAGTACTATTTTGAACCACTGGTCATTTTACACAGGGGCTTTTCTCCTCTTCTGCACTTAAAAACTGAGATCAAACAACATCTGTCCTAGTCACTGCTTATTCAACTCACTACTTAAAAAATCTGAGATAATTGGGCACTTGCTTGTAGTTCTAGCACTTAAAAGTTTAAGGCAAGACGATGTCAGGAATTTAACATCAGCCTGGACAAGGTAGTGAAATCTTGCCTCAAAAAAAAAAAAAAAAAAAAAAAGGCAAAACCAAAGGATTTTGGGTTGGAATAACTATCAAAACCAGAACATTTCTAGTTTCTCCTCACCAAAAGTCATGCTAAGGATTGGTCCCAAATGTAACATTGTTGATAGGTACTGGGACCTTCAAGAACAGTAAAATCCTCTTTCCAGGTTTTAAAACAAAGACCTCAATGTACTTGTTATGGTTGATACATTGGGTCAACTTGAGAAGTTTAGAAGTTTAACTGAGACACTCGGCAGGGAGCCAGGGTTCTTACTCTGTAAATATCCTCATCCTGTGCAAAGGAGGGCACAGAGATTTTGTGAGTGCTACCCACTCTGGAGGGTGGGGGTGGCCTGTGTACAGCATAACGGAGAAAAAGAGGCTTGCTCTTCCCCCTTTTGCTCTGGTTGCTTTTGCTTGCTACTGCCTTGAAGTGTTGCCCCTGTGCCATCCTGCCTTGGAGCCAGCTAATTATGGACTGAAACTTCCAAAAACTGTAAGCTAACTAAAGCTTTCCTTCCCTAATTTTGGGTGTCAGGTGTTTCGTCTCAGCAAGGACAGGAAGTAACCAAGACAGTACTTTTTCTTATCAGGGACATGTGCGCTACCAAAGTTTAACATCTGAGATTTTAAAATATATTTGATAATACACTTTCTAGATTTCACAAATAATACTATAAAATAACATTTGTATCACACTTTATAGTTAAAAGTTGTAAACCATTCAGTTTGTGAATTATATTCAGAACTTTCATCCTAATTTTGCACATTTATAGAAGTTCAGAAATTTTAGGCTTTATATTGAAGGTCATGTAACTACCAAAGGGTAGAATCAGTACTCCAAACCTACTTCTCCTTTCTGTGTCATGATATATGTTAACTTAAAGAGGTAGATAAACACTGCACACTAGAACACAGCACTAGCCTATAAGATTGAAAACTTTGGTTAAAAAGTCTTTTCAAAAACTTAAAAACAGCTGGGCATGACGATGGTGCAAGTCTGTAATCTCAGCATGCAGGAGGCTGAGGCAAGTGGATCAACTTGAGTTTGAGGCCAGTCTGGGCTACATAAGTTGAATTTAAGACCAACCTGCACTACACAGTGAGACCCTACCTCAAAAAAGAAAAAAAGCAAACGAAATGTAAGAATAGCTAGGTATTGTGGCATAGGCCTATATCCCAGCACTCTGGGAGATGAAGGCAGGAAGATCACAAATTCATCACCAGCCTGAACAACTTAGCAAAACCCTTTCTCAAAAATTTTAAATAAATAATAATTTATTAAACACCTATCTACCTGTTTCAGAATTCTTACTAAACAACAACTGACATCCTTTCTCAAGCACAACACATCAAAGCCTCCTTATTGCCCATCCTATGGAAATCAAGAACAAAAAAAATCAACATTAGGCAATTATAGAGCACATAAATCTATATGCTCTATAATTGCCTAGGTCACGATTTTTAAACATATACTTGATCAGAAAACACTTTCTGATCCACTTTTCCAAGACTTAAGTCTCAGAAAAAAATGCTTTTTTTGAATTCAGAAACTTCTGTGTAAAATTTTCAGAGAATATAACCTAAAGGCACGTTTCACTTACCGCTGGGGTAATAATCTATCATTAGCCAGGTAGCCTGGTTTATGAATCTCTTTATTATAATCTCCGTATTTGGCTTGGACAGCATAGGAAGCCAAAAGAACTGCAGTTTCAGGTGGGCAATAGATCTCATCATTTAAGATGGCTTCTTTAACTTGCAAGAAGAAAAGTCGTTGTGTTATTTCTTGAATTAATTCTTCAGAAACATCTTCAGGAAAGAATTTAGCTCTAAACTTGAACTGTAAGGGATTCTCTTTTTTAACATCTTGCTGTGTCACCTGGAACAATAATTTCAAGCATAATCAACAAAAATCTTACATTCACAATAATTGAATCTAGTAACATCACATTTTTTGGAAGAAAGTAGGAAGTAAAAGATTATAAGTCAAAAAAAAAGGTGAGAAAATACAGAAAAAAATGGAAACAAGGCTTTTGTAAATAAGGAGGCAAGGGGTTGAAGGAAGGGTAGGGACATGAGAAAAGAAAAACAATCAAGTTATATTATGTACAACAGGTACGAATTCCCTGTAATGAATGTGATCATGATACATACCTAAAATGTACCAATAAACTTAATAAAAACAAAGATTCTAAGTCAGTAAATAGTACTATATAAGACTGTAAATCTGCAAATACACATGTAAGAAAAGAAAATTCTATGTTCAGCTACAGTGGAAAGTTTCTTTTCACATTCTTGAGAATTTTTCTTTTTTTGTACTAAGGGTTTTTTTTTTTTGTACTAAGGGTTAAATCCAGTGCCTTCACAATACGTTATATCTCCCAGCTGTTCTTTTTTTTATTTTTTTAATTTTTATTTTGAGAGAGGGTCCCACTAAGTTGCCCAGAGTGGGCTCAAACTTACAATACTCCTTTCTGAGCCTCCCAGAGTGCTGGGATTACAGTCCTGCCCAACCATACTCAGCTTTATCCTATAAATGCTTAAATCAAGGTGAAAGCAGTTAGTTACGCCATTTGTAATACTTATCTTAAATCAGTGATTCTTATATGCTAAGTTTTCAAGTAGAAAAAATGAGCATATCTTTTTCTAAAATGAAAAGTTGACAGCACTTAAATGAATTAAAAGACCTGACACTTTGTAATGATTAACAGATATAGCTGTAAAAGGCTCAGAATTTGTCAGACCCTTAGCTTTACCAGCTCAAATTTTTAACTTCAACTATAAGTTCATTTGATCATACAAACCTTTTTATTTAGTTTAAGCCATGTCGAATAACCTTTGCTATCAACATACTGCAGGCCAAAAAACCAGACCTCACGCAAACCAACTGTTTTTACCACCTAGGAAGCAAAACAAAATAGTTCAAATTCACATTATAATTAGATAGCTAACATGACACTATAAATCAAAAGAACAAAACTGAGTACAGATATACTGTTTTGCCATAGAAAAGGCCCTTCCTAAATTTGACATGTTCAATGAACATTAAGTGCAAATTTTTTTTGACAGTCTCATTTTGTTACAAGTTGGCACTGAACTTGTGACCCTCCTGACTCAGCCTCCCAGAATCCTGGCATTACAGGTGTACGCTACCACACCTGGCTTAAATTCAGGTTTTGCATACTCAATTTTGTAATATCATTTTAATCTTCTTTTCTTATTTGAATTTTTGTATCATCTCCTTATTTCCCATCGTAACATCAACAATTAACAACTCAGGAGAATATAAAGTTATAATAATCCTCATATCTCTTCAATCTACCCCTACAAATACACTATTTAGACAAATAATATCACGTTGGTACTAAAAAAGAAGTCTGATACAGTCCATGTTTTCCCTCACTGAGCAGAACACCATTCTTGGAACATGCCATAAACTCCACCCTTCTATTTCTTTGCTCATGCTTCTTTCCTTCTGCCTAGAATGTTTCTCCTATACTTTTATCACCTATTGAAGACTTCATTCTTCAAGCCCCTTCAACTAACATGATTTCTGTAAATAAAGTTCTCCTGTAATCCAGATAAAATTAATCACTTGTTACCTAATGGTCCCAAAAATACTTTTTTTATTGGTTAAAATCATTACCTGTGTTATTCATTATATACAGCATATTTATTCTTCATTAATATGCAACACTTAGAAATAGAGATACTATTTTATTGGTCTTAATAGTCACATCTTCTTGTAAAATTACAAACCTGTGGTAGGCACTCAAAACTAGCAGAGTAAATAAAATGGTAGAAGTAGGATATATACCCACACTATTCCCACATTTAACAAAAGTGTCTGTTAAAAACACAAGAAAAACTGTATTTTAAAAACACGGGAAAGCCGGGCATGGTGGCGCACGCCTTTAATCCCAGCACTCAGGAGGCTGAGGCAGGAGGATCATTGTGAGTTCCAGACTGGCTTGGGCTACAAAATGAGCTCAAGGCCAGCCTGATCTGCACAGTGAAGCCCTGTCTCAAAAAAAAAATAGGGCCTGGGGTTTAGCTCAGTGGCTTAAGCGCCTGCCTGGCAAGGGCGAGGTTGAGAGTTCAATCTCCAGTACCAAAAAATAAAATAAAAAATAAAAACGTGGGAAATAAACCAGGGAAAGGGACCTCATCAATATTTAGAAAGCTTTACAAAAACATTTAATATCAGTTCTTAATGATAAACATTCTTTGTTTTTTTTTAAATCTTGAAATAGAGCAGGCTTTTGGTTTCAAAATACCAAACTGAACTTTTTGCTTTACTTTCCCTTTTCTGAAAATTTTCACTAAAATGATACATATGAAAATATTAAAAATAAGAAGCACCACTTAACTGCTAAGAAATTCATCAAAAAACAGATTTCTGGAAGATATGGAATATAAAGACTCAGTCTAATGATACAAAAACTCATCAGTAAAAAACAATGAAAAATTTGATACAAACAAAAGGCAATCCCGAATATTAACTTCGGCAAAAAAACAAGTTTTCCCAGTAGAGTCATAGAGAACAATTAAGCTCAGAGGGGCAGGAGCAGGAAATGCATAGGTCAAGAGCAGTGGAATGAAGTGAATCCAAGCTGACCTCAGCTTTTGCCTGCATGCTTTGTGAGATTCACAGTGCTGGCTAAGTAAAAGGACAGTGCAGTTCCTACCTTAACTAACAGCAGCCTATCACAACAAACAAGAGGATCCAGAGAGCTCAGCTATGACATGCCCTAATAGCCTTAATCTCCCCACTGGCTTTTTTCCTATTTCTTCAGGATACACAAACAGTTACTTTTGATTACATACTTTCAGAAGTAAGAACTAGTGGGCACCTAACTACTGTATACATGTAAATTTACTTACAAGACCTACAGTATACGATACACACTACGGACAGCACACAGTATGTACTATTGTGCTAATATACTATAAAGCATGCCTTTTCAAAAAAAAAATTGGGACGAAAGATAGAAATACAAACATTTCAGTATTTCGTGCACCCTAACAGACTTTCTTGCACATTCTTCGGGCACACGGATAGTTTTAATTTCACAAGCAGAAGTTGGATGAAAAGGTTAGTAAAGAAGACTAAGCAAAGAACAAGCTGAAGGACTTTATACCCTCAATACAAGCACCTCTAACACCTTGCAGCTGGCCTCAATCTAACATCATCATCGAAAGGAGGGATTTGCTGATGCAGTCCCTTGCAGCTATACACCCTTTTTTCAGAGGACTCAGCCTGCTGCTGGCCTTACCCATCTACTTGCCAGCTCATCCACACACTCACTGCAACCAAGGTAAAACCTGCTTTTAGATTCTTCCACTTGGGCCAAGGGAAGTTGTCAAGAAACAGAACAATGACTAAAGAATTAATAAGAAACCGTAACAAATAACAATACTCAATAATCTCTACGACCATCATTCACAGTATGAATGCAGCTGTGTATAAAACTACTGTTTCACACTCTCTACCTGGATTTTCACTTAATTCTCAAAAAATAACCCTCTAAGAGAGCAATGCTATCATCGTCCTAATTGTACAAATAACAAAAATGAGGCAAACAGATTAATGCTTTCAATGTCAAACAGGTACTGCTGAGACTACTAAAGGCAGTATCACTATAAAGCCCACACACTTTAAACTACTACATGTCACTGTACAATATAATATGTAAAGTTTCATTTTCCTTGGTATCCAAATGAACGCAATTCTATTTTAAAAAGCAAAGACTCTACTCCTCAACATGTAATACCAAAAAAGCTGATTTAATTTTGATAATTCTGGAGTGTCATATTTACTCAATATAACATTTCAATTAGTTTTGAGTATGAGAAATACTAACTCCACTTGCATTTTTATTCAAGATACATATACATATGTATGTGGACATACACACACACACGCACCAAGAGGCCTAAAAGCATCAACAGAAGTGGTTTATTAGTTCACAGGCACAATGCACACAGATCATGCATTATGGTTTTACTTTTTGCTTTAAAAATTTGCTCAAACATACATACAAAAAAAACCTTTTCATCATCCAAAAAAAAGCTTTAAGGTTTTAAAATTCATTAATTACCTAATCAGGAAATGAAAAACTTCTCAAAATCTTAATTTTTATTTTATCATATTTCTATCAGCCAGGCATGGTGGCACAATGCCTGTAATCCCAGCACACAGGAGGCTGAGGCAAGCAGATCACAGTGGGTTCAACGCCAGCCTAAACTGCATAGCAAGACACTGTCTCAAACAAACAAACAAACAAACAAGCAAACAAACAAGATATGTATCAGTATGTGATAGAATGGCACCTAATAAAACCAAGATATCTAATACTTACTTATTGCTGTAAAGCTAGTCTTTTTTAACACTTAGCTGTATTTCCAACCCTTTTTTTCATTTTGAGACAGGATCTAAGTAAGTTTCCCAGGCTGGGGTGAAACTTTCAGTGTTTCTGCCTCAGCTTCCCAGGGTGCTGGGATTACAGGCATGCACCATCGCAACACCTGGCTAACTGATCTTTTTTCCTTTTCTCAATAAAACTTGGTGACTTACAGGATTGTAATACAGCATGGTCTGAGCAGCTTAAATTGTAGAATACTATTACAGTAGGACCAAACAATTAAATCAGAATCCCTGAAAGTAGTTTCTAAGCACTGCCTTTTTTTCTTCTTTTTCTTCAACACACACATAAACACACACAGACATGAGACTCTCAAGACAGGGAGTGAAAAAAAAAAGACAAGTTCAATAGTCCAAGTTACTTAACAGGACATAACTGATCCCTATGTCCTATCCCTTGCCTAGAAAATCAAGAGTCTAGGACACCAAACTGCTGTTAACTGTTTCATTACAGCATATAATTTCCTATGCTTTGCTCCTACTGTTCTATCTAGGATCTTTATCTACTTCATTCAAGGACTATGTAAAATGTCTGTAAATTCCTTTTAATCACCACCACAATGATTTTCATAGGAAATGGTAAAGACCTGCTGATATTATTATTTAAAAGTCCTATCCTGCAATGACATGAAGGGAACCAGAAATCATTATGTTAAGTAAGTGAGGCACAGAAAAATGAGTACCACATTATCTGTCTCTTATGTGTAATAAAAAAGGTTAATCTTGTTGGGTTGTGGTGGCACACACCTGTAATCCCACCACTCAAAGCAGCTGAGGCAAGATGATCACTGCGAGTTCGAGACCAGCCTGGGCTACAAACTGAGTTCGAGGCCAGCCTGACCTGCATAATGAAACCATGTCTCAAAAAGATGACCAAAAAAAGAAAGGTTGATCTCTCAAAAAACTGAGAACAGAATGATGCATAGGAGAGGTTGGGGAGAGTCAGGGTAGGGAGGAATGAGGAAAGGTTGATCAGTGGGTTCTAAGAAGAAGCCTGGTGTGCTATTAAACAGAAAGGTCACTACAGATAACAGTAATGTACTATACATATTAAGAAGCTATAAGAAAACTTTTTAAATGTTTTACCAAAAAGTAACTGAGCAGATATGTTTAACTTAATTCAAACATTACACATTATATATACATATACTTACACTACATTATGTATAATTATGTGTATGAATTAAAAATTATTTTAAAATTTTTAAAAGTCTTATGCCATAAATATAGGAATGAGAATGAATAAAGAATATTCCTACAGCTGTTCAGTTACCTAAATACATGCTATGAAAAACTGCAAATGCTACACTGGTGGATTATCAATAAAGGTACATTGCTGGATTATCAATAACAGTATAGGAAAACACAGACATGGAAGTATGTAACAATATCCGTATTATGGTGTCACAAGTTGGACACTGCATGTTGTTAAATACCTGGTCAAAAAGTTGTTTCCCAGTTGTATTAGGCTGAATGGCAAATTCCAACTCAGCATCCATTGTAGTTACTCTTACATTGATCTGTAATAAAAACAAAAGGGACAATCTAAGAAAGAGAATACATTTTTTAAATAGGAAGGATGATAAATTCTTTTGTCTGATTTGTATTTGCTTTATTAAAGTGATAAGATTAATTTTAGTCACAGGAAATCTTGAATCTATTTGAAAAACAAAAAGATTATGAAGTCCTCATTTAAAAACATCTATTACTAAATTCTTAACATATACTGGGGCCACTGGACTTTCTATGTTCTTATTTATTCTTTGCAACAATACTAGGAGATACTATGTTCATTTCTATGTAAACCCAAAAGGTCTCCTTTACTTGTCAAGGACCACAGATATCAAACAACAGAGCAGGTTTTAAACTAATCCCTAATGTCACTCACTATCCCTTGTTTCTTTCAACATAAAATCTAATACTCAGTTTTATACTGCAAATGTATTCTTCACTTTATAAAAGACATGTTTATAAAGCCCTTTTACTTGTTAGAATGTATTTTAAAAACTAATTTTCTTGTGTAAATACAATTCTAATGAGATATCTTAAAAACTTAGTATGCCTTAGCAAAATAATTTTTAGCCTGCAATAGCATAATCCCTCACGATGTGGTACAAATCTACTCTGTAACTTTAAAATATAAAAACTACCAGACTCTTTATTTCCCTTTATATATCTTAGTCACTCTAACAACTACATCTCAGCATACATTATGGCTTTTACCTAGAATACTAATCAAATCTTACAGATTCATCCTCCTTTAAAGTAATCTTATTTTATTCTTCTTTAAAATAATATCTTACTGGAAAAATAGATACACAGTAATATATGTATCTACATAAAAATGAAACAATAAAAATAGAATCCATAAATCTAACATCCAACTTAACTAGAAACAAAAATATGATTGCACACATTGACTTGTTTGTGAAATTTTTTGTGAATTTCCCTAGCTTCAACTTCCCCACAGGTAAGTACCAACACCTATTTTGTATTATTCTCTTGCTTCCTTAAAACAACAGTTCTATCACAAGTATTGGCCTATAAATAAAATTTTGATTTTTTCAGCTATACTATCATTTCAAGTTCTTGCAAATGTGTTTCTTGACATAATAGTTACACAGGCATATTACTTTATTAAAATTCATCAACTATACACTTTTGACATGTTCTCTATTAATTATAATTATCAATCAACACAGAAATTACACAATACACATAATTCACTCATATATTCTTTTGGCATGGACTTTCTACTTCAAAAGTTTTCAGAAAATGCAACAGTATGACTTTTCACAATTATATTTCTAAGATTCAATGATGCTTTTGTGAATTTAATATGCCCATTCTCTTGACAATGGGATACTTACTACTGCCATTGCTATGAACATTCCTGTACATGTCTCCAAGTGCATATCAGAATTTCTCTAGGGTTTAAGTCTATATTCAGAATTCCTAGATAAAATATGTATACCTCTTTACTTTAACCTTATGATGTGAGGCTAATAGCATAATTGTATCAACTTACACTATTAACAGTGTGTAAGAATTTTTACTAATCTCTGTTTTCAGTATATGCTCAGTTTTCTTACTGTTTGACAATACTGTAGGTATAAAATAAAATTATCAATATGGTCTTAAAATTTGGATCACTGATCAGTTATAAGGTTGAGTAAGTTTTTATACAAAAATGTTAGGTGGCATAAACAATTCTAAGATGATCCTCATAAAGGCATGATCTGAAAGATATACTCCTGTCTTTGTTTCCTCACTGCCATGGGGTAAGCAGCTGTCCTTCACCGTGTGTGTCCATCATGTTATTTCTGCCTTGAGGCTAGACTACCATGGACTGAACCCTCTGAAAATGTTAAAAAAGAAAGAAGGAAGGAAGGAAGAAAGGAGACGAACCTCTCCTTCAAATTGTGGGTGCGGGTTGGAAATTTTGTCCCAAAAACAGGAAAATGACTAATACAGACACTAAAATCTGAATTTCATGTAATATTCATGTATTATGAAATAGTTTTCAACCACTGCAAATGTAATAAAATTGTTCTTAGCTCATGGGCAGTACAAAAACAACTGTCTCCCCTCATTTGGATTGTGAGCCATAATCTGTCACTCCCAATAAAAACAATCTTAATACTTTCAAATAGTGTTTCTTCCTTCCTACTTCTTAAGCTGAGTCCTTTTTCCTGTACAATAGGCCTCTTATTCAAAGTTCAGTAGCTGCAGTGACACAGTGTAACTCGTTTCTGATTTTAGAACGAATATTACCATATTGAAAACAGTTTTTACTTTAGGTTTCCTTTTATACCTAGCTTAAGAGATCAGAATTTTTATTTTTTAAATGAGTGGTAATTCAATTTTAACAACTAGTTTTTCTGAATTTACCATCATTTTTCTCCATTAAACTAATCGTGTAGACTTCCAAGACAACGGCAGGATGGTGAGCATCAGAGAAGCAACCTTTCCCATATTTGGAATCTAGACACTGGAATACATAGCAACATGAGGAAGAGAATGAGAAGAAAAGTAGGTACCAGGGAACCAACGAGGATCTGAAGTTAAGCTTAGAGCCCACAGGGAGAGCAAAGAGGAACCACAACACAAGAGAAGAAGGAAGCAAGTGGCACTTTCTTCCTCAGTCATGGCTCTAGGTGTGGGGCTCTAATCATGGGAGGGGCAGCTCGAACCTGCAGAAGCATAGTGACAACTGGAGACCCCACAGGCCACTATGGAGAAAAGCACCAGTGGAATGCAGCAGTGGAGGCAGGTGACTACAGTGGCTACAGTTTCAGACACCCAGAATAATGTAAGATTGATGAGAATCAATCAAAAAGCAGATATAGTACAAAAAACAAAAACCTATTCGCAGAAGTCATGGCAGAAAACTTCGGAAGCATGCAAAAAGAATTTGACATACAGCAGGGCGTGGTGGCACATGCCTTTAATCCCAGCACTCACGAGGCTGAGGTAGGAGGGGCGTTGTGAGTTCGAGGCCGAGGCCGGCTTGGGCTACAACGTGAACGCGAGCGCAAGGCCGGCCTGAGCTACACAGTGCGACCCTGCCTCAAAAAACCAGGGCCGGGAGTTTGACTCAGTGACTTAAGCACCTGTCTGACTGGCGTGAGGTTATGAGTTCAATCCCTGGTGCCACACACACACAAAAAAAAATAATAATAATAATAATAATTTGACATACAAGTAAATGAGCCATACAGAACTCCAATTAGCAATGATAAAAAAAAAACTAGCCCAAGGCACATAATAATGCTAGAGACTCCAGAAATTCAACACAACAACATTAAAACCTGTTAGAGAAAAGAAATAAATCATCTATAAAGGTAAGCCCATGAGAATTACACAAGACTTCTCAACATAAACTCTTAAGGAAAGAGAGGACTGAAGCACTTCAAGCTCTAAAACAAAACCTCCAACCAAGACTAATGTACCCTACAAAACTATCCCTCCAAACTGACCAAGAAATACAATATTTCCATGACAAAAAACACCTGAAGAAATTCAGGAACACCAAACCAGCACTCTAAAATATGCTAACTGACATTCTAGAAAGAGATAACAAAGACAACTACAGGAACTCCAACAGATAGAATCCACCAGGTAAGGCACGTAATTAAAGGAAAAAGAAAGGGAATCAACAACACAAAAATAATGTAACAAGGATAGGTCAATACACATCAATTATAACCATGAATGTTAACGTGTTCAATTCACCAATCAAAAGAAACAGACTGGCAGAACAGATCAAGAAGCAAGATGCAACAATATGCTACATACAAGAAACACATTTAACTAGAAAACAAATTCACAGGCTGAAAGTCAAAGGATGGAAAACAGCATTCCATGTGAAAAGAATCCAGAAAAAAGCAGGGGTAGCTATTTGATTTGGAGACAAAATGGATTTCAAGCCAAGAATGATCAAGCGAGACAAACAAGGTCACTACATCCTTGTTAAGGGAATAATCCAAGAGGAAAAGATAAAACCACAAATATATCTGCACCAAAAACCAGTGCAACCAGGCTGGGGATACAGGTGAGTGGCACTGTACCTGAGTTCAATTCCTGGTATCAAAAAAAAAAAAAAAAAGTGCAACCAACTATATAAAACAAATATTAATGGATATGAAAAGTCCAATAAGCACTACAATTGTAGTGGGAAACTTCATTTCCCCACAGTCATAAACAGACTAATCAACTAGACAAAAAATCAACAATGAAATATTAGAAATGAACCAAACTTTTGAACAAATGGACTTTGTAGATGTCTAGAGTATTCCACTCCACAACATCAAAGTACACGCTCTTCTCAGTTATACATGGGACATTCTCCAAGAGACCACATACTAGCTCATAGAACATGCTTAAGTAAATGCAAAGAAACTGAAATTATCCCATGTATATTATCAGACCACAGTGCAAAGAAATTAAAATCAATGGCAAAAGAAGTCGCAAGAACTTCATACACACATGGAAATTAATTAACACCCTCCTCAACAACCAATGTGTCACATGAAATTAAAGAAGAAATTAGTTTCTACAATTAAAAGATAATGCCAATACAACAAATTGGAACTTGTAAGACACAATGAAAGCAGTCCTATGACAGAAACTTATAATGGGGAGTACATGGGAAAACAGCAAGCTCAAATGGACAAATAATTTTGAACTTTAAACTTCTAGACAAAGAAGAGCAAGTGAAGTCCAAAGCTCATGACAGAGGAAATAATAAAAATCAGAGAAGAAATTAATGAAATGGAGACTAAGAAAACAACACAAAGAATGAATCCAAGAGTTGGTTCCTTGAAAGACTAATAAAATTGACAAACCCTATGCCAACCTTATCAAAAAAGGAAAAACACTCAAGTCTAACAAAGACTGAAAAGAATGGAATCAAAACAGGCCCTGTAGAAATTCAGAAGATCATCTATGCCTACTTCAAGAACCTGTATTCTAATAAGATAGAAAATGCAGATGAAATGGACAAGTTCCTAGATACATATGAACTACCAAAGTTGAATCAAGAAGATACATGAATCCTAAATAACACAGTATCAGTCAATGAAATTGAACACGTAATTAAAAATCTACCAACAAAGAAAAGCCCAGGCCCTGGCAGATTCATTGCTGAATTCCGTAAGAAATTTAGAGAAGACCTAATACCACTACTTTTTAAACTCTTTAATGAAATTGAAAGGAAAGCAGTATTTCCAAATTCATTCTTGGAAACAAAAGCAGAGAAGGACCCAATCAAGAAAGAGAATTAGGTCAATATCCCTCATGCACATAGACGTAAAAATTGTTAATAAGAAACTGGCTAATGGAATGCAGCAAATCATCAAAAAGATTACACACCATGAACAAGTATGATTCATCCATGCGGGGATGGTTCAATATACACAAATCAATAAATATAATATACCATTTTAACAGTCAAGAACAAAAACCATATGATCATCTCAAAAGTTGCAAAAAAAAAAAAAGTATTCGACCAAGTCCAACACTCATTCAGAATAAAAGCCCCACAGAAAACTGAATTAATCTTTATCTCAATCTAATAAAAGTCATCTATGACAAACCAACAGCTATCATACTAAATGAACAAAACTGAAAGCTGTTATTATTTGCAGATGACATGATACTGTACATAGAACACCCCCAAAATTCCACCAAAATACTTTTAGTAACCAAATTAAGTAGCATAGCTGGATACAAAGTTAACAAGCAAAAAGCAGTACCAATCCTGTACACCAATAACAAATTCACTGAGAGACAAATTAGGAAAATTACACCTTTTACAATACCATCCAAGACAATTGAAATACTTAGGAATCAATCTAACGACCTCTATACTGAGAACTATTGTACTTTGAAAAAGCAGATCAAAGAGGGTATCAGAAAATGGAATGATAACCCTTGTTTTTGAGTAGGAAAAACCAATGTAATTGAAATGGCTATATTTCTGAAATTGTTAGGCAGATTTAATGCAATCCCTATCAAAATATGAATATTATATCTCACAGAATTAGAAAAAACAATCCTAAAATTCATTTGGAATCAGAAAAGACCCAGAATAGCAATAGCAACAAGGCAAGGCAGTAGGGCATCACAGTTCCTGACTTGAAATTATACTACACAGCTGCAATGACAAAAACAGCATGGTACTGGCCAAAAACAACAACAAAAAAAAAGGCTCAAGGATTAATGGAACAGACTAGAATATGCCAAAAAAAACTCCAGACATCCATAGTCACCTTATCTTCAACAAAGGAGTCAAACACCTTCACTGGAAGAAGCACAGCCTCTTTGATAAACTGGTACTGGAAAAACTGGCTTTCCATGTGCTAAAAACTAAAACTCTACCCACTGTCTCTTCTCATGCACTAAATTAAAATGGAATTGGATCAAACATCTAAATATTAAAACAGAAACACTAAATCTGCTGGAAGATAGAACTGTGGAAGACACTGGAACAGGCAAAGACATGAACAGAACCCTGATCATATTGGAAATATCACAAAGAATCCACAACTGGGATCCCATCTTATTAAAAAGTTTTGCAAAGCAAAAGAGTGAAGAGATAACCTACAGAGCAGAAAAAATTTTTCACCAGCTGTTCCTCAAAGAACTAACATGTAAAATATATAAAGAACTAAAAAGACTCCCCAAATTTAAAGACTCAACTCAAAAATGGGCCTCTAAAATGCATACTTCTCAAATAAAAAGTAGAAATGGCAAGTAAACACATGAAAAAATGATCATCACTGTACACTCAAGAGATGCAAATTAAAACAACGTGGAGATTCCATCTCACTTCAGAGAGAATGGCTATTGTTAAGAGGGATTGTGTAGAAAAAGGAACTCTGCTCCAGCACTGGTGGAAATATAGACTGGTGCAACCACTGTGAAAATCAGTGTGGAGATTCCTCAAAAAACTCAAACTAGAAGTTCCATTTGAAAGAATTAAAAGCATCATACCACAGTGATATATGCACACCCATGTTTATAGCGGCATAGTCTGTAATAGCTAAATCTTGGAAACAGCCCAAATGTCCATCAAATGATGAATGAATAAAGAAGAATGTGGTTCTTTTATACAAGGGAATTCTACTCTGCAATAAAGAAAGATAAATTTGAGACATTTCTAATTAACTGGATTCACCTTGAGACCATACTTATAAAGGAAATAAATCAGATACACATGTTTAAATATCACGTTTCTCAGGGCTAGGAGTTTGGCTCAGTGGCTTAAGCGCCTGCCTTGGCAGGTGCGAGGTTGTGGGTTTGATCCCCAGTGCCGCAAAAAAATAAAATAAAATAAAAAATAAATAAATAAATAAATATCACGTTTCTCTGATGTGAGAAACTAAAAGTGCAAATAAGGACCAAAGTGTATAATGGATATTGTGAAATAGGAAGAAAATGTTCAAAAGGAAAGGGGAACTAGGGAAGAGGAAGGAGGGAAGAAAGAAAGGAAAAAGGAAAAAAAGAAAATTCAAGGAAAAAATGGAAACAAAACTTTTGTAAATAAGGTGAGGAGGTGTTGAAGGAAGCACGACAGAAAAAAAGAATCAAGATATACCACATACGTATACAAATTTCATATGAATATTATACCTAAAATATATCAATAAAATTAATTTTTAAAAAACTTTAAAACATAAATAATCATGTAGTTGTGGCAAGTAATGTTTGTTGTTCAACCACTAAAATCTATTAGAATTATATAGCTACTAGGTTACTTCTCTAGGAGCTAGGTTTGCCTATGTGACTAAATTCTGATGAGTAGAGCCCAAGTGCTATGGAGGCATACTACTCCTACACCTAAGCTTAAAAAAGTGGGCACACTTCCTTCCCTATGCTTTATCCACTGGTTGGAACCCATAGGAGACGTAAGACAACTTCAACTATCAATACTATAATGCCTACACTGGTAGGATTCTCAAACTTCCTGGACTTAAGATTTCTTTACACTATAAAAAATTGCTAAACATGCCAAAAGTTTCTCTCTCTCTCTTTCTCTCTCTCTCACACACACACACACACAAACACAATACTCTCATTAGAAATTAAAGCTGAGGGCAATAGTTATCATTCAGGGGTTGAGCAGTTGCCTAGAGAGCATGAGGCCCTGAGTCTGATCCTACCACTGCAAAAAAAAAGAAATAAAAGTTGACAAAACTTTTAACTGTAATAATGCACCTACTATATATTAGCATAAATAATACTGTGAAAAACAAAAATGCTTATAACTACATGTGGTAGGGCAAGTATGTAACTGCAGCACCTACGTGTCTGAAGCAGTACTCTAATTTTGAGGCCATCCTGGGCTACTTAGTGATTGGCCTAGACTACATGGTGAGACAATGTCTCCAAAAAGACAGGGGACTACCTACAAATAATTTAACGTTTAATATAAAAAAGCACTAACAGGCATCTTTTACAATTTTTTCATTTGTTCTAACAGCAATTATTTGAGATAATCAAAGCACTTGTTACCAAATCAACTGTACTTTACAGTGAAAGAAAATAGGTTTATAGTCAGACATGGTAGCACACACCTATAACCCCAACTGGTAGGGAGGCTGAGGCAGGAGGGTCCTAAGTTCAATGGCAGTGTGAGCAACTTAGGTGGACACCATCTTAAAAAAAATAAAAAGGTCAGAGACATGACCCAGTGGTAAAGTGTTTTCCAAGCATGTACAAGGTTCTACATTCAATTCCTCACATTGCAAAAAAGACAGCTTTACAGAAACTGATTTGATGACCAAGGTTACACAACTATTAAGTATACAGTTAAAACAAGAGTCAGCACACAACAAGGAAACCAACTTAGCTTTCTTCAAGCCTGTGTTTTGAAAGAACAGACCTACATTCACTATTATTTATTAGGATGAGTGGAGAGAAGGGTTAGCTATTCTCTACCTAAAAAGTTTAAGGAAGAAAATTTAATATTAATGTTGAAATTTTTTTCTTCTAAATTTTTAACACATTAACACACATAACTGGATATTCAACTGTATTTATAAATTTTACTCATGATTTCCAGGAAGATGGCGGAGTACTAAGTAGCAGAGAACACAGCCCCTCTGAGAGACACATCTAGACATGGAAATATACTATCACGAGGAAGACAAAAAGAAGGGAAGTGGGTCCCTTGGACCCAGGTAGAGTCTGAAGTCTGAATCAAAGCCCACAGAGAGAGTGCAAAGAAGAAGCTGGTAGCTGGCGATGCCTTCACCCAGAACTGGACTCACTGTGTGAGGGGAGCTGTTGGAACCTGGGGATGTGCAGTCACGGTGTCAGTGGTGGTTGGCGACCCCAGGGGCCTCTGCAGAGTGGCTTGGCAGTGGGGGGGAGCGGCAGACACAGAGGACTGTGCTGGCTAGCAGTGAGTGCAGAGGACTCGGTCCTCCCTCAGGTGACAGCAATTGGCCAGGAGCCATTTTGGAGTCCAGCTAGATAATCCCAGAACCGTAACTGTTGCTAACTTCCTACAGCAGCTCCTAGGTGGGTGCAGACCCGTGGAAACTGCTTAGACTGTGGTGAGCCCAATAAGTCTGGTCTTGGGGCAGGCCTGCTAAGGCTGTCTACTACTCTGTCATAAAGCAACTGCTGGCTTACGGGGATACAGTGCCATGATTTGGGATGCTGTCTCCACAGGCTGTCTACTAGTGAATCCAGAGAGAATCCTGAAAGTGGACTTTTTTTGTTTTTGCTTTTCTTCTCTTCTTTTCTTGTTTGTTTTATTCAGTTTGTTATTTTTCTTTTTTTCTTTCTTTCTTTATTTTTTGAGTGTGAGTGTGGTTTCTGGCCTCCTTGTGAGTGTAGTTTTGTTCTGTTCTACTTTTGTCTCTTTTAGCTCTCTTTTCCTTCAGTCTTCTGCATTGGTTTCCCCAAGCTGGTGGAACCTATCTTTGTCCTCCAACCTACTTGTAATCCCTTTCTCTTTTCCCACTTCTCTGTCTTCTCTTTAATCCATTTTGGGTCCTGACTCTTGAGGACAGAATTGACAGATTGTGGACTTATGTACTGTATATAATTTTTCTGCATTCTGTCGTATGGTCACGAATTCAGTTTATATGGTTGAGGGTTGCAAACCAGGGACTGGCTCAGTTTATTGTTTTGTTGGCTGTGTTTGGTGCTGTGAGTGCCACTGCAGCCAAAATTAACACAATTGTTCAGGATAGCTGTTGGCCCTG